>JAODAL010003080.1:0-65000 GCA_025379985.1 Phyllomedusa bahiana
TGGCTTTTAAAACTAATTACTATGAGCTAAATTTTGTACTTTACAATGGAGTATTTTTTTGGTTCATTAGTGTGTACTGAGATTTGAGAACAAACAGTACGTATACATGAGCACAAAGTTCCGATGTAGATGAAGAATGGTTTGATGTTGAGTAGAATCAAACTGATATAATCTTTCTAAGGGTATGTTTACACGGCGTATTTTGCATTATAAGTGGCTAAATGCGCGCCACAATTACGTTAAATCATAGTTGTCATAGAGAGCTATGGATTACGTGTCGTCTCCCCGCACGTACAATATGATAGTATTGTACGTGTGGGGGGAGAATTGACACGTCAATTGTTCGGCGCTTACGTTCCACTGACCATGCAGGTAAATGAGGCGGGCTGGGTGCTGGCCCCCTGTGCTTTGGAATTATGCGCTAACCAGCACGTGGCTCCAAAACACACGATGCATTGCGGCGCGTACTACACGTGCCACAATAAGCCATCTGAACATACCCTAATTTCTCATCAAGAAATCTCTATACAAACCTACTCAGTGGAAAGTTGAAAATTACAATTTTAGCATTACCAAATACAGTACAGCTAGTATCATCTGTTGATAGGCCTCATTCATATAATGAAATGACATGTGGAATCTGTGTGAAATCTGGAATCTGTCTTCACTTATCACCCAGTGGGATTTTTCGAATGTGGATTTGTAAATCCATAGGATGAAATGTTTCTTTTTGAGGTAGAAACCACATTGGAATGGGCAAATCTGTGACCAGATCCGTTGCATAAAAATTCAAAATCTGTGTCAAAAATAAGAAGGTCACATAATCTTCAAAAAATTGGGAATCTCGCAAGAGAACAGAGAGTGACTTTTGATCACTATATTTACTATTTTGCCGTAGGCAAACTTAAACTCTATCAGTTCTCTATCTGTAAAACACTAAAACGTAACTTTTAATATGGTTAACTCTTAACCTCTATACATACTTTTTAAAAAAACCCTGATTTCAAACCCTCGTCATTTAACCCTTTTTGTTTCTGAAAGAAGGAATAACTCCCTTTTTATTATCAAATTGGTGGAGCACACCCGTTTAACAGGAGAAAACCTTATATCTATTGCAAAGTATAGCTCCAGTAAAAGGGGTCCCAAGCCTACTACCTGGGGCAGTTCGGACCTTAACCCCTGATTTAAGCAGGTTAGCTGGCGAAACATGTCGGGGAGGTCAGATATGACGTTTTAAATTGTGATTTCTCTCCTCTGTTAGAAGTGTCACCTGCTGCAGACGGTGTCACAAGGGTCCTTATTTGTTTTTTGTCCCTGAGATTAGGGACGATGCCCCGGTAGTAGGCTTGGGTCCCTTACTGGAGCTAGTAATTTGTTTATAGATAAAAGGCTTTCCTGTTAACAGGTGGTGCTCCACCAGATTTGATAATAGAAAAGGAGTTATTCCTTCTTTCAGAAGCAAAAAAGGTTAAATGACGAGGTTAGAAATCAGGTTTTTAAATAGTGTGTATAGAGGTTAAGAGTTAGATATAATAAAAGTTACGTTTTAGTGTTTTACAGATAGAGAACTGATAGAGTTTAAGTTTGCCTACGGCAAAATAGTAAATATAAAAATAAGAAGGTAGCGCTTCCGGTTTTTGCAGTGTAGCCGTGTCAACCAGGCCCTAATAACCTGAAATCAGTTATTGTGTACTATGTCAATAACTCAATCACCTCAGAAAAAGCCGTAAAAGTGTCTGAAAAATTTTCTCTGAACTTTAGTTTTTACAAAAAACTGGCATTAAAGAAGTTGTCCATGCTAATTTTTTTTGAATAAATTTATGTTTCAGTAGTAAAATAAAAAACCCTGATGCCCAACTCTTTCCTCCTCTCTGTTCCAGCACTGCTGCTGTCCGCTGTCTCTTCTGCTTACTTTTTGGTCATGGCAATTGGAGTGTCACCGATTGGTTGCAGAATTCACATGCATTGCCTGATGTCACCATTTGCAACTGCCAGAACCAAGAAGTAAGTGGAAGGTCCGTGAAGATAGTGGACAGCGGCAGCGCTGGAACGGAGGTGAGGACAGAGGTATTAGTTTTTTTTTTGTTCTGTTACTGTCGCTCCAGCATAAATTTATTTAATAAATTAGAATGGACAACCCATTTAAAGGGAATGTGTCATCAATAAATGACTTTTTTAACTCCCATTTTTATGTTAAACACATTTTTTAGGAATTTTTGGTTATGTTTTTTTTTAATTTTCCAGATCACTTTCAATAATTTTTTAATAATTCTTAAGTCCTGCAGTTTTCACTTTGCCAACTAAGCCTTAATAATCGTTCTGGGCACTTCCCGTTCTGTTTTGAAAGCTTTTTCAGCAGTGTTTCATTATCAGTAAAAGCAGGGTCATACTGAAAGGAGACACCATTGTGTACAGATAACACCGAATCCACCAGTCACAAGAGGAGATGTCACAGCTCCCCCTCTCCCCTCCCTTCACAGTGAAAACTCTCCTATACAAGTCTATGGGACAGAAACTGTCAAGAATCCTATGGGCCTGAAGCTGCTGTAAAGTATCTCTCTGACTGCTGTTAAAGCAGTGCAAGCAAGAATGTCTTCCCCTCAATCATATATAGACGGCCGAATAGAGAAATCTACAATCGGGCAATAAAAACGACCGAGAGGAAAAGAATATGGATCAGGGGCTTGATTTATTAAGTTAAAAAAAATAAATTGCCAACAGATTCCCTTTAAACTCATATGGAATGCTTGATGTTCTAAAAGATTTTTGTGAAAAATCTGTGTACTTTCAGCTAAAAAAGAAAACCTGTGTATTCTGTGTGTTTACAAATGAAGAGCAGTGATATCTAATTGCAGTTAGCAGAAAGCAAGTTAATGCATACAATAAGGCCATGTTCACACGGCTAATTTGGGCACGGATTGGAGCCGTACTGCGTGCCGTATTTGCGCTGCAGTACGGCTCCAATCCGTCCAGTCATTCGGTAACCACAGTTTCATAGGAACTGTGGTTTTCCGTCGCTACTCCCCGCTTGGCAAATCCGCCGCGGGGGGGTGGGGGGGGGGGTGGGGAGTGTCATGCACATTATTTAGGGCGCGTACGCGCCCTTAATAATGCATTGTCTATGGGGCCGGCGGGCAGCTCCCCCACCGCAACCCCGACCCCGCCCCTTATTCAATCCGTATTGCGGGCGGGATCCGTCCCGCAATTACGGCTTGAATAAGCCGTGTGAAACGGGGCAAAAAGGACTGAGAACTTTTACCTAGAAAGCACAATTCAGGACTTTTCCCCGACCACATAAATTAAAAACTTGTTTCTAAATGTTGGCCACACTGAGAAGTGTTATGTCTGAAAATAGTTGCTTCTCAGTATCCCAGCATATCCTTCCATCTTGTTTTCTTTTCCTAAAATGCAAACATTTATTATTATTTTTATTGCGAACTCCATTACTAATTGTGTTTATTGTACTTTTGGGATGTGTCGTATTTTTGTTGAACCGAGTAATGGAATGTGTCAATGAAATTTGAAAACTGACCTGCAATTACTTGAGAATTCTGCGAGACAATGACATGATTGTTGTGGGAAAGTCTCCTACTGTTAAAAGTATGTTGTGCAAACGTATACCAAAGGCTTATGTGGGAAGGCAAATCAATGTTGTAAGGAGACCGAGCCAGTGCATTCGTTTTGTTGACTTTGGTTTTCACTGTCCGCCTGCTTTCACTGAAAAACTTGCTTGGAGCAGACTGTAGCAGACCTCTCTCTGTCTTTTCATAATTGATCAGGGGATGACTGCCTTCCCTGAGGGTTAAGACGTGGCAACTTTTTCTGTTTGCTCAGCATCTCAATGCAGTAGTTCAAACATTGTTCACACCAGCTGGCAGTGTAATGCCATATGCACATCTTGTCAAAGCAACTGTTGTCATGGATACTAGACACTATCTGGGAAACCAGCTCATTGATTCTGTCCTGTTAATTTTTTTTGCAGAATATTATTGTTTTTTTTCTTTTCTTTTTAAATTTAGGAACAACTTTTCTCTAAAAACAGGAATGTTTTAATCTACATGGATTCCATAATGTGTCCTGTTTATAAGTCAGACTTTAAATAAAAACAGCAGGACTCCTGTTATTTTGAAAGGATGTAATATAATGTGTGTTATAGTAATGGTTGAGCCCATTTGTAAGTAAAATGCCCTGTTCACATCTGCATTGTGGGATCTGTTTATGATAGAAGCCAGAAGACTGTGCCTGATTCAGTGCATAACAGATACAAGGGGTACCCAATGGATTCCATTGATTTAGCCATATGCTTTGTGCCATTTTATGATCATTTGCATCCTCCTAAATGAAAACCATGATATAATGTTGAATTTATTGCAAATTGGATACCTTGTGTTGACCAATGAACCGCCTTGATATATGCATATAGATTACATTTAAAGAATGGTACACTTTTTTTTGTATATCTCAAAATTTCAGTTCTTTGCCAAAAAAGAGTTACAGTAAAATGGACCGTTTATAATATTTTATGATTGTATTGTGAAAGCTTCTGTTTTAAATTAACATATATAAACTTGATTTCCTGGTAAGGATATGTTCACATGGCTGATTTTGGGGCACAATTCGCCACGTATTGCGATTTGTACGTGGCGAAATGCGGCCCGCAATTATGGTAATCCATAGCTTTCATAGAAACTCTGGATTACGCCTCGTCCCCCGTGCGTACAATATGATCCCATTATACGCGCGGAGGGATAAGCGACATGTAATTTACCCGCCGCGAGTAATACAGGTCTACGGGGTTGGTGGGCTGCCGGCCCCACGCACCTTGGGAGTATGTGCTAATCGGCGCAAGCTCCCAAATCACACAATGTATTGAGGCGTGTACTGTAATGCATTGTGTGAACATACCCTAACACTATTTAATTTCTTTCTAGGATAAGAATAAAAAAAAATATATATTTGATTCTATTGGGCACCAAAATGACAATAATGTAGGGACGTGTAGGGGATAATTATAATGTATCTCTGAAACACAAGTTAAATGTTCAATGCAAAAAAGTAGAGTTCAAAGATCAGTCTAGTCAGCAACCCCCTGTAGAGCTACATTTACAATCTGTCTGGTATTCACTCATTTCCAGAACAAAGCTAGAAATAGATTAAAAATTGTTGAAAAGTTTAAACAAACAGAAAACTATTGTTATTGTTACCAGCTAAGAAACAAGTTGGATTGGAATTAAAATCTTTAAGTAAAAGCACAGTTAATTAACAACAGAAAATAAATAGTTACTGAGGATTTTGCCTAATCTGATAAACAATAAAAATAAACAACAATGGAATTTGAATTGTACCATGAATGTCTTTGAAAGTCACAATATTTCTCGTTGTTTTGAAAGTTTTTCCTTTTATTTTACTTTAAAGCATAATACTTTTTTAAAGGGCTATTTTTTAATCTGTATTGAAATTGTAATGTTTTCATCATGGGTGGACATAGGGAGCAAAAGGCCTTGACTGAGTGTTGGTCTGTGGCCCCTGACATGAACCCTTCATCATGGCCTCCCTAGTAGTTGAGAAAAATTAGTGGCCGTAAAGATGCAGCCTTGATTGGTCTCTAAGAAAGCATCAATATTATTTATTTGTTCATTTATTTTTGGTTTTTAATCTCTGTTGACAGTTTCATGAGGGCTTTTTTTTTGTGAGATGACTTGCAGTTTTCATTGATATTATTTTGGGATAGGTAGGACTTTTTAAACACTTTTTAATGCATTTTTTGTAAGACATAATTAACTAAAAACAGCAAATTTTGCATTCAATTGCTATTTTTGTTTATCCTTTACTATTATGGTGTTTACCAAGTAAGATAAATAATGTGTTCATTTTATTATACTCGTTATTACAGATCTAGTGATACCAATTCTGCAAATAACGTGTGTAAGATTACTTTTTTATTTCCCTTAATTAAAATATATTAATGGAGTAATATGTTGTGGAGAAATGCCTTGATTTAGGTTTTTTTGACTGACTAAATTGTACAAGAAGTACAATTGTACCAAGGTGTGGGGAAACTCGTTTGTGGATTTTTTTTGTATTCTTACTATTTATATTGTCTACTGAAATAATTATGCATTGCAATTCTTTGAGAAAATAAACTAGGACACATGACAAGAATTCAATGTATAAGCAATTAAACAACCACAGAGAACAAATAAGCTGAATTGTGATTAAAATAAAATAATTTGAGAACTTGGGAGAAAACCCTCAATAATATATGTGAAGGATCATAGCAAATATTGACCTCAATTTTAATTTAGAAAACATTGTACGGCACATTAATCAATAGAGCCATAGAATAAAGTTTTCCCTCTGCAATCCCTGGCACTTACTCCATACTAGTGAGCGGGACTACACTCATTATTTCCATGAACCCGGCACCCACTGCAGCATAGATTAAATCCTACTTGCAAACACTTTATATCATAAGTTTTATATGCTTTAGGGTCCAATTGACCAATTAAGCTCAAACTCGCCATAAGATTCTCAAGAGTGATGAGTAGAAACTGGAAATAACCACCTTGCACATCTAACATAAAAACCCAGTTAAACATTTAGGGCCACATGTATGAAAACTGAATAGGTCAAAGACTTCCTTTGTTGCCCATAGCAACCAATCAGAGCACCCCTTTCATTTATCAGAGCACTATATGAAATGAAAGGGGAGCATTGATTGGTTGCTCTGGGCAACAAAAAAAGTCTTTGACCTAGTCCGTTTTCATACATGTGACCCTTAGTGGAGTATCTTGTGGATGAAAGTATGACTTTCACAGATGATCCTAAGGTGCATAATAATATAGTAATGGTGTGGTCACATTATCTAAAAATGTTTAACGATGGATGAAATAGAGAGCCAAATATGCCACAATACACTCTGACCTATTGAGTGCCTACTGCATGTTTCTCTGCCATGAGTGTTTTAACCTTAAGCACATGTTAAGCACAAGATAGAATTCACCAAAAACACCCTATTTCTAATGTGGTGGAAAAACTGGTAGTTAAGTAGCGTTATTCCACAAACCTTTTTTTTCCGAGCACACACCATCCTGAAGGTCTGTACCCCTTTCTCCCGACATGTGGTCACAGTTACTGGAGGCACTCAGAACTCATTCACGCACTCGCAGTCACAGTTACATTCAGAAGAGTCCTACTCCTTTAGAGCCCCCTATAAGTTGTTGTCCTCTACAGACTCCACTAACTGACCTTTGAAAACAAAGCCCCTGAACAAGAGTTCAACATATAGTTGCCACCTTACACAATGAGACAACTCAAGGTTTTTAAACATTGCCTGCAGGATACTACAAACCACTGTACTCTAGGTGCATATGACTACCTTCCTCCCCTTCCTAGTTTAACATTTTTTATGAAGTTGGTGGAGTTTTTTCATAAGGCATACACAATACTCATCATGAAGCCTAAAACAGACCCCACTAATGTGGAAAAGTACACTCAATATCTGAAAGTTAATTACCAAGTTTTTCCAAAGTTCTTTCCATACAGAATTTTTTGACAAAGCTCCGTTGCTTTTCCAGTTGAGATTTGTCAGGGTGCGACATTAAGTAAAAAGCATGTACTATGAAGTAGCAGCAAAGGTTCTTGCTCTGTAATAAAAATACCCTACTTTGATGCTTCTCAGCTTAGGAAAGGCAAAAGGATTTGACTGGAGTTTTCTTAACACAACACTGCCTGAGAAATTGTTTCTACAGTGTCTTAACTTTCTAGATGCCAAAAGGTAAACCATACCACCATTAGCAACTCCCTTCCTGTACCCCTAGAAAAAGGCACTATAGAAGGTGCCGTCTCTCTGCCCTTCTTTTTACTCTTTCTTTAGATCCCCTACTAAAATACTGACATGTATGGCGTGACTTCTGTTACATCTGCTTTGGCACTGAAGAACTGAGCATCATCTAGCCATCTTTGTCTCTCATTCTCAAGCCTGTCCATATGTCTCTTCTATCTATTTGAGATTGAAACTGTGGGTGCATGCCCTGGTGGGTTTTTCTGTAAATATCCACAAATCAGCTATTACTAAATACAGATCCACCACAACCTACTTGGTCTAACAATTACCCTCTTAACTGACTGGTAAAGCCACCAACCTTTCTTTCCACTCAAATGACACATAGCTCTTCTAAACTTTATTCAACCACTCTTAAACTATTTGCTATAGCCTTGCAGACATATATAACTGGATTCACACTCTTTTTCTTAGAATTGCAAATTTCCTCAAAATAATAGCTACCCAAAAGTTGCTTGCCTGCTTCACAAAAATGAAAAGACAAATAATGGTGTTTTCTGGCAGTTCATCTAGTGGGGAAAAAAGACCCTGAATTCTTTTGCACAATACTCCAAAAGCAGAAACACAAAGGCGGGATAAACTTCCCCGACACTAACCTGTATAATCGTGTTTAAGCTATGGTTTAATGTTTTTCCAGTGATTCCTATATTATTTATATATATATATATATATATATATATATATATATATTTATATATATAATATATATATATATATATAATATTTTATATATATATATATATATATATAATTATTTTTTTATTTTTTGTTATTTTATTTTCTGTATAATCTTGTAGCTCATGCCACAATTATCCATGGCTGGTTAAACAATTCCCACAACTCACTAAAGAACACACTTTACCATCCTTAGCCCTCATTAGTTTGTTACATCAGTCAAACACTGCATTCACCATTGGAGCATGAGAAGAAACACCAGCGCTTTTTGACCTGGCATAGGTCATTCAAAGCTGCATACAATTTTACTGTCTAGCCATTCCTCCTTACAGCTTAGTTTTTGTTATTAAGCCTTCATTGCAAGGCTATGTAAGGCACACCTGATCTTCTAAATGTGGGCAACAGAGGACATCTTGAAAGTAAAGGTCTTTGTCACCTTTTTCTCATGAACAACTCTTTCAGTACTGTGACAAATGTTAATTCCTACAATTTTGTGTTCAGCATGCCAAACGTACCTTGCTCAAAGGGGATAGAAATTATACTTTTTGTTTTAGATTAAAGGGGTTTTCTCATCACAAGCTTTTGCACACTTGAGCTGTTGATCTCTCTTACAGCTTCAAATCAGGGGTGGATCTCTCCTCCCAGTATGCGTGTCTTCCCTCACTGAAGACTGGTAACAACATCATTCTGTGTAAGCAGTGGAAAGGAGAGGATGTCACAGCTCTGCAGAAGTCTTGCAATGGTCTGTGTTATATGGTTGGAAGAGTGAATTTAGCAGTTAGAGACTTAGTAATTGCCCAGATCCTTCATATAGGGCTGGGAGATGAGCATAGAGAGCTTAGACAGCCTTTATTATACAGACACAGTCTGCATAGAGAGCTGAGACAGCTAGTTTCACTTTCATTTTACACAGCTCAGAGAGGATTAAGCACAGAGGGCGTGTTCAGTCCAGGGTCGTGTCCTAACAGGGCTGAATGAAATATCAGGCAGCCAATTACAGAAGAGGGGGCATGGCACGACCACTTGCTGCAGAAATAGCTCTAGACACAAACAGATGAGCTTATTTTTACTGTCCCCATCATTACAGATATGATTCTTGTAGCAAGAAAACCCCTTAACCAGTTTAATGTACCTGAGGGGACAGATCTCTGGACGCTACTTGTTTCTCTGAACCAAAGAAATTTTTATTCCATCACTTCAGGAATGTTGAAATGAATGATCTCATGGGTAGCATCCAGTAGTGATTTACTCCAGATGTGGGGAAACAGACACATATGTGCCATTCATCATCTAATCATTTTGACAGCGAATTTACTCGGTATTAGGTCACTCAGGAATCGACATATATCCATTACAGCAAGGTGGATCCTCTTTGACCAAATTCTACTCATAGGTAATCATATCCCTCCATTACAGAAATGGCTAGGCTAGACCTAGTCTAGCTGACATTTTT
Source organism: Phyllomedusa bahiana (assembly GCA_025379985.1). Lineage (NCBI taxonomy): Eukaryota > Metazoa > Chordata > Amphibia > Anura > Hylidae > Phyllomedusa > Phyllomedusa bahiana. The sequence goes on from JAODAL010003080.1 coordinate 9,972, forward strand.
TTTCCAGAATGTGCATACTTGTTCTCCAAAGTTTCCATGCCCAAATATTCATATTTTCTAAATAATCTTTTAAGATTCCACATAATAACCCACTTTGTCCCTCCCCATAGTTAAAGTTATGTTTAACATTAGCACTATTGATTTCTTTGCTATTCCAGCTCATTGCAAAGTACACAGGAACAGCCTTTTTACACTGAATTCTTAACCGAAATCCAACCTTTGTTCTCATAATTACAAAATTGGGATTTTGTATTCCCTTCTTATTAGAAACCCCCCTGACCCTTCAAATTTGTTCTGAAAAATGTTTATTATATTTAATTTTGTTTTTTATAAAATGTGGAATAAAATAATTTACTAAAAGAAACAACTATTCTTTTCAAAGAGGAGTTAGTCACAAACTTTGGGCATCATTTTTGCTACAGCACACATAACACCTAATTTGTTACCACACATTTCTTTTGTATAGTCTTCCTCCTGTCTGCTATACATATAGACTAATATATTGGGACAAAAAATAGTTCTTATCTAAAATACATGTGTCAGAATCACATCTTGGAGAGAAACAACAAAAATTTGGCATGTTGTAAAAAAAGTTAACTACAACATACAGGTTTCACAAATACGGTACACATAGTATTATACCACTTTCCTGGTGCTTTTCCTTTGATTAGATTTTCTCCAGTATTTTTTTAATGAATAAAAAGTAACCATTAATGTTAAGTGCTTTAGACAAATGGCACATTTTTGTGTTATCAAAATGTATGGATGGAACCACAGTCATAAGCGACTGCCAATGAACACATGATCTTGCTGGTATTTTCAGTAAAATTGTCCAGCTATTGGCTACTGCATACAGGTTTAACCACATTCAGTGGTCACATAAGAACTACTACTTTGTTAGTTCAGACAAGCAGTTTCTGACAAAGTGATACTTTTCACAAGGATACTTCTCACAAGGAGCTGAGAAGCTCAAGCGCCCTCTATTGGATGTAACAAGTCCTCAATTTGCTTTTGACCCACTGAATCTTCTGTGTCAGAGAAACCTCAATATAGATTTTTGCTATATTTTTTTTTGTAAAATAAACACTACCATGGAACCATATGTAAGTCAATGGAGTCCATCAAACACCATTCATGACAGTTGGACAACAGATCTAGAACTCTAGCAGGTATTGAGATGGGATGTTTTGTTTTTTGACTGCTGAGGTTGGCTGGTTGACTCTGATGTTGGAGGTTAAGGTTTGTAGAGATAAATGCCCATACTTCATAGTGAAGGGAAGTTGGTTATAGTCATCACCTGTGCTTTATCCATTCTTATTTAAAATCATTTTACAACACAAGGAAATATTTCTAAAATATCAACGTGTTTAGTACCAGAACTGATTTTTTTGGGGTATATGACCTATCATGGTTCAGTGAATAACTTATTTTTTCATTATTAAAATAGAAATCTAAAAACTGATATAACAGCTGCTCTGTGAGCATGTCAGAGCATCCATATGCATAAATTAACCTATTTTCGGTATCCTTGCCCTCTTCAGTTTACTGAATATTTGACAGACATATCCATCATGTTGTATTTGTGAATTTGTGTTGGAGTAATTGCTCTGCTAGTTCATTGTAGGTAAAGGGTCTTTAGTGCTTTACAGAAAATGTATTATTCCCTGAGACACTGACCCTTAAAAGCTTTCCTAAAGAACAAATGTGTCTTACTCTAGAACATCATAGGATATCTGCTGAAAATGTTCTATTTGCAATAACACTAGGGGAGACATGTACAGTCATATGGAAAAAGTTTGGGCACCCCTATTAATCTTAATCATTTTTAGTTCTAAATATTTGGGTGTTTGCAACAGCCATTTCAATTTGATATCTCTAATGACTGATGGACACAGTAATATTTCCGGATTGAAATGAGGTGGTTTATTGTACTAACAGAAAATGTGCAATATGCATTAAACCAAAATTTGACCGGTGCAAAAGTATGGGCACCCCAACAGAAAAGTGACATTAATATTTAGTAGATCCACCTTTTGCAGAAATAACAGCCTCTAGTCGCTTCCTGTAGCTTTTAATCAGTTCCTGGATATGGATGAAGGTATTTTTGACCATTCCTCTTTACAAAACAATTCAAGTTCAGTTAAGTTGATGGTCGCCGAGCATGGACAGCCGCTCAAAGTATCCCACAGATGTTCAATGATATTCAGGTCTGGGGACTGGGATGGCCATTCCAGAACATTGTAATTGTTCCTCTGCATGAATGCCTGAGTAGATTTGGAGCTGTGTTTGGGATCATTGTCTTGCTGAAATATTCCATCCGCGGCGTAACTTCAAATTCATCACTGATTCTTGTACATTATTCTGAAGAATCTGCTGATACTGAGTTGAATCCATGCGACCCTCAACTTTAACAAGATTCCCTGTGCCGGCATTGACCACACAGCCCCAAAGCATGATGGAACCTCCACCAAATTTTACAGTGGGTAGCAAGTGTTTTTCTTGGAATGCTGTGTTTTTGGGACGCCATGCATAACGCCTTTTTGTATGACCAAACAACTCAATTCTTTGTTTCATCAGTTCCACAGGAGCTTCTTCCAAAATGAAGCTGGCTTGTCCAGATGTGCTTTTACATACCTCAGGCGACTCTGTTTGTGGCGTGCTTTCAGAAACGGCTTCTTTCGCATCACTCTCCCATACAGTTCTCCTTGTGCAAAGTGTGCTGTATTGTTGACCAGATGCACAGTGACACCATCTGCAGCAAGATGATGCTGCAGCTCTCTGGAGGTGGTCTGTGGATTGTCCTGGACTGTTCTCTCACCATTCTTCTTCTCTGCCTTTCTGATATTTTTCTTGGCCTGCCACTTCTGGGCTTAACAAGAACTGTCCCTGTGGTCTTCCATTTCCTTACTATTTCCTCACAGTGGAAACTGACAGGTTAAATCTCTGAGACAACTTTTTGTATCCTTCCCCTGAACAGCTATGTTGAACAATCTTTGTTTTAATTTCATATGAGAGTTGTTTTGAGGAGCCCATGATGCCACTATTCACAGGAGATTCAATTATGAGAACAACTTGCTATTGGCCTTCTAAAATACCTTTTCTCATCATTGGATACACCTGGCTATGAAGTTCAAAGCTCAGTGAGGTTACAAAACCAATGTTGGTGCTTCAGAAAGTCAGTAAAAAGTAGTTAGAGTATTCAAATCAAAAAATGATAAGGGTACCCAAATTTTTGCACCAGTCAAAATTTGGTTTAATGCATATTGCACATTTCGTGTTAGTACAATAAACCTCATTTCAATCCGGAAATATTACTGTGTCCATCAGTTTTTAGATATATCAAATTGAAATGGCTGTTGCAAACACCCAAATATTTAGAACTAAAAATGATTAAGATTAATAGGGGTGCCCAAACTTTTTCATATGACTGTATGAAAGAAAGCGCTTCGAAGTGTTATCACGTCTCGTTTTCCATGTATAATGCGCCTGAATGTATGAAAGTGGTTTTTGGGTGATTTATAAATGGCGTCTGAAGTTTAACGCGCCTTACTTACTGTGTTTGGCGCATTACGGAACGTTGGTGCATTAGTATAGTATGGTGCTATAAATATTTAGCTTCGCCGCGGTTTTAGTGCGCCCCGCTATAACATGAGTGTGATGTCCAGATGTTCATTGTGACGATGACCAACACATTGTGGTTATAACAGGCATAATTCATAGAGGTAAGGTTCATTTATATATCCTTTATGGTTTGGGATACTTTTGTCTATTCCATCCCATGATGAACCCCAAAAATCAGGGGGAAATGCGTTGATGAGGAAATAAGAATTGGTTAATATTACGTTTTTTTTCTGTAATACTGTAGATTTTTGTCAAGCCTATTTTTTGACAGAGGGAAAAATTGAGGCATAATTGTGGGACCGCCCTTGTTGGGGCGATAACCACATGATGGTCATAATAGGAGTTTTGAAAGGGTGAGAACTAAACACCAGAAGTCTGGCATCTTTTCGGCCCGAAAACTGGTGCAGCCCTGTTTTTACTATATTTTTAATCAGGCGCACTCCAAAATTAGGCGCCTTGTAAAGCGCCCACGGCACTTTGTAATGCGTCTAAGATCGGGGGCTTGCTGGATTCGTGTCACACTACTACTGTACCATTCTACACATTTCTGACTTTTGATCGGCAAATCCAGGCACATTACTGCTAGAAGAGGTAGAGCACTTTAAAAGTGGTTTATCTGAGCCAAAAGTGTCACTTAGTAGCTATAAAGCACTAAATCTACAGTATGACCCGCAGTAGAATAGGTTCATAGATTCAGGTGCATTCTACGCTACTAATATGCACATAAAAACAAAAGCACCAAAATACATAAATGTCGCCCCATATGTTTGTATACCCTGCCCCAAATACAGGAAGATTTGGAACATGTTGAAAAGTGCAATGAATTGAAGAAAATTGGCTCTTTGATTCAGTGCCACAAGTGATGACAATTGTAAGTCAAAAAAATGTCATGTATACCTTTGTAATGGCATAAGGTATAAGTATATATGATAGGCTAGATATAGGATAGAGCCTGTGTATTTACATTTTTCTCTGGGTTGAATACTCTGGTGGTGGTTTTAGGAGTATGGATATGTATTTTGAATAGACTAATTAAAGGTTATTTTTTAACGTAGATTTTTTCCAGTGATAAATATATATTTTTATATTAATTTTATATGATAAAATGTCTTATTAAATTTAAGTAATTTAATTTTATATAGTTTGATATACATAGTTTGATATGCATGTATTACTTTTTATTATTGTACTGTGGTAAGTTGGGAAATAATTAACATTTTTTGCCCTAATAGCATATCTTGCTCCACTTAGACTACTCTGGCTCAGGCAGACCACTTTAAAATAGGTTGCCTAGTTTTGCCGACCCGCATTCATATATGTGTCTAATATTACAAGTGTGGCTGCGACACCCCCTCACATGTTAGGCGCATTAAAAAGTGTTGTCTTGCGACCAATGTGCCTACCTTGTTTCCCCGAAAATAAGACAGTGTCTTATATTAGTTTTTGCTCCTAAAGACGAGCTAAGATTTATTTTTAGGGAATGTTTTTTTTTTCTATGAACAATAATTCACATTTATTGTTGAACAAAGCATCAACATGTATTAATATACTGCACTGTAGTGATTTCATCACAAACATCAGCATAAGCAGCCAAACTCTGAATTGCATAAAAAAAATGCCCCATGTCTTATTTTCGGGAGTGTCTTATTTTCGGGGAAACAGGGTAACACATTCGATTGACACATTTTACATCGCAGCCCGCTTACTTTCGCTGCATTTTACACCAGAAAACAGTGAAAAACACTTTTTTTTTCATTCTACCTAGGTTGGAATTCATGTCTCCCTAGGTTGGAAGGTGGCATCTGATAAGTCACATCTATTCTTGTGATACAGGATAGTAACTTACTACATTCAACTGATTATTTTGTCCAACCCATTCTGTAGCCAAAAACATCACAATAAAACTCTGGAGATTTATTTTGATGCATCAAAAGCTCACTACTGTCAGTGACGGTATCAATGGAGGCTCCAGAGAGAAAGCAGAAGACTTTTCTACCACTTCTGCTCTCAATCTGTTTCCATATAACCATCAGTGAGCAAAGTGCAAATATTACTGTATGTAATCCTTCCACCCCCTGTATTATGAATGATAAGTCATTTGATTTCATTACCTATTAGTATGTCACTGTCATAACTCATCTGTGCCTTGAAATATTCAGCAGCTCTCACTAAGTCCGCAGTAAGGGCTCGTCTTCCTCTAATACTGCCTGTCAGCTCTAACAACACTAGAATTTGTTATGCATACTTATGTTTATATGTATGTATGTGTGTGATACATAGGTAGCTAGATTTATACTTAATACAGTATATATATATATATATATATATATATATATATATATATATATATGTAAATATATATATATGCCTTGTGATAATCCTTCTGTTAGCAAAATAAACATCATTTCTGTACACTAAGCAAAGTGGCTGTATTGAATTTGTATGTAATTTTTCCGTAACAATTATTTTGTAGGTGTAAACGTGTTTTGTTTTTTTTTTTGTATGAAAAAATACAACAAGGGTTTAATTTGTCTGTATCTATTGTTGTTCCTAGGCTCTCCAAGCAGCAAGTCAGCTTCTTTTAAAACAGCAAACAAGTGGATTGAAGTCTCCAAAGAGCAGTGATAAACAGAGACCACTGCAGGTACAATATGTTCTAATGAAGGACATAGTGTAATATATTGGCTACAGTAAAATGACATGACTGGTAGTCCACTATTAACAAATGTACTGTACACTGTTCTAATGATGGTCAAGAAATGACACTTCTTGTGCATGATTTTTGCTTGAGTGCACGCTAGAAAATGAGGAGAAATATTGATATACTGCTTATATCATACATTTGAAATCTCACTATAGACAGCTTAGACTATTACTAACTATGATTCTACTGCATGATGTCTCTTTGAAAGGAAAATGTCTTCAAAAGTTCTTGAAGGCATAGAAGTTGTACAAAGAAATGAGACATGAGAGTCCTCAAGGCAAATATCTGTATATTTTTTGGGATACGTTATTTGTGCTTTTCGAAAGTAGCTTCCCCTTGTTTCTAACATTTTATTTCTTTATTTTTTTTAAGACATAAAAAGTTCATGTTTTACCTGCAGCTGAGTAGTCATTCTGGTATACTCAGTTGGCTTGTGGCAACATCTTAATTCATAACTTTTAGCTTTAAATAATACAGAGAGTAAGTGAGGAACTGTCTCCCGGAGGATGCCATGAAAATGCTGTCAGAAAAATGTACCTGTTTTCCCCCTCTCAGAAGTAGAGAAACACCCATGCACTAGCACAAATTGAACTTTGAATGTTTAATTTATTATCTCTGGAGGATTTTGTATCAGTAGATATGTTATGAATTTGAAGCAAAAAAGCAAAACTACATATGTCATGTTTAACGTTCTGATTTCCCCATGAATTTTCCTTCCGGTTTCATATTATATATATATTATATATTATATATATATATATATATTATATATTATATATTATATATATATATATATATATATATATATATATATATATATAATAACGCAATAGAGTAACTTCCTCTTACTTACGCCACAAATTGGATTGCTAGGATTCTGTATCAGGTGAAGTTTAACTCGTCCATCTCTTAAATCTAGGTCTACACAGTACAGGAGTTTGGTTGTTTTTTCAGCGCATTCAGTATTTTGGATCCGCTGAAAAATCGCCCGTAGCCTGTGCTGTGTAGTTCTCAATAGAAAATATGAGCTGTAGTCTACACAACATGGATTTTTTTACTGAGGGAAACCAAAAATATCCGGTGGAATCTAGAACATGTTCTATATTCCGCATGAACGACGTCAGATTCTCGCAGTCTTAATGTACTGGGCTGTCGTGAATCCAAAATCCAACCGCCGATTTTTGCGCAAAACAACGCGGTGCGGTCCACCAAGTGAAGAGGCAGTAGAATTTTGGACGGCGTTTTCATTGTGGCAGCTAACTCACCTGTTCTCATAAGACACTATAGCACAGTCCAGCTCAATCCACCTGTCGGGGAAATTAAAGGAGGCACGTATATGCCGAGGGCTTTCTCGGCCAATTCAATAGATGCAAGCAAACTCGAAAACAGCATCCCATTAGTAGTAATAAAGCATATATAGGATGTATAGGATGGCAAGCCAGTATAGGATAAAAAAGTGTACCTTTTATTATAATCAGCATAAAAAACAGTAGAAAAACATGTTGCAGCAGTGCAAACCACTAACTGTACTCGACAGTGTGCAGACGGGTGCTCTCTCAGCAAAGACCGACGCGTTTCTGAGACGTGCACCTTATTCCTGTCCTCATACTTATACACACCATCTTCAAGCAGCAATTATCCGTAACATAGTGTTCCCAGTGCCTAAACTTCCTTCTCTTTATTGCCATCAGCCATTATTATGAATATTATTATTACTGCCTTGAGAATAAGACCGAGTTTAGAAAATGTGAGAAGAGTCTTTTAAAGAGATTTTTGAGTGTGTTAAAAATACAACTCTTTACCCGTATGTGTATGAATGCTACCCTGGGGATGCAGTTATAGGTAGAAGTTTTTTGTTATTATTATACTCTGTCCAGGACTATGCACTTTTGTTTTGATTCTGCTAGGACCTGCTGAGATTACCTTGTAAAGACCTATGATTCCTCTATCATTTTAATGACATTGCCTCTATATACAGCTTTCTACATGCTCCTCTATAACAAGGCATACGATAGTGTAATTGCTCACTATTTTCACACACAACACAACTTCGTCAACATTAACAACTCTGTTGTTCTAGTGTTTACTGTGTAGCTGCTGCCAAGTATGTGAAACACAATCCTTCCTAAGACAAAAAGGGAAAAGCGGGAGACAGAAATCAATAAAGATGAGGCATTTGATGTGTGAAATCCCATACATTAGAGAGGGGGAGGTAACCATGTGTTCTGTGTACAGGGCCTAACCAGAAATATTGAAATTGGCACTGCACAAAATATATCAAACTGGGGTGCTATAATATAGAGGTGTATAGTAACCATATAGAGGACTTTGCATGAGCACTGCACAAAATATATCAAACCGGGTGCTATAATATAGAGGTCTATAGTAACCATGTAGTGGATCTTACATCAGCACTGCACAAAATATATAAAGCTGCGGTGCTATAATACAGAGGTGTATAGTAACCATGCAGAGGACCTTACATGAGCACTGCACAAAATATATCAAACCCCGGGGTGCTATAATACAGAGGTGTATAGTAACCATGTAGAGGACCTTACATGAGCACTGCACAAAATATATCAAACCGGGGTGCTATAATACAGAGGTGTATAGTAACCATGTAGAGGACCTTGCATGAGCACTGCACAAAATATATCAAACCGAAGTGCTATAATACAGAGGTGTAGAGGACCTTGCATGAGCAAGATATAAACACTAGACATGGTCATGTAACTGCATCAGGCACTCTAGCTACAAACAGTATATTAATTTAAAGGGTATTCCAGTGTTCAAACTCGTGTGGGAAATAGCAACTGTTGCTTTGTCTGTATGCTGCTCCCGCACTTTGGGTCCCAGGCCAGGTAAGGTTGATGGACTCTTGTATGTGTGTGGCAGTAGAGATCACCTGCTGTGGTTTTCACCACATAAGCTAAAGAGCTTATGTATGGTCAATACAGTTATCAATAAATAAGCTGTATACATAAATATATACGATAAGTTACTGCTTATTGTAGTTATTTTAATATGTTTAATATGTTTAAGTGGGATCTTCCTTTCACTAATCACTGAGGCTGTAACAAAAAAACTGTTCTTTAATCTAAAATTGTTAAAACTCTATCATGCATATTGTTTGTTAATGTTACAGTATCTCTGAACACAATATAGGCCTGTGACTTGATGATAAATCTGCATGTATTTTATAGCTTAACAGAGAACCTAATTTTTCACACATAAACTTGTTTTGTGCTAATACATACACTTTTTAAAAGTAATATATTCCATTTATTTAATTCCATTTGTTTTATTGTTTTAGTTGTTTGTTACATCAACCACTACCTGCTCTGTTCCTTATACTTACGGTGCAGTGGTAAGGTTGGTCACCTGATGTATCGTACATTTATGCTGCTTACATTTTCCAGGTACGAAACTGAGCCTGCACCATATGCAGCAGGAGCCAGCTGTAATATACAACTGACCTCCCAATGCAACAGTCAGGATCACAGTTTGTTCCATTCCAGGCCATATAACCCCCTAGATGCCATGTATGTCAGAACCACAGCATTGAAATGGTTGGCAGGCGTTGGGGGCTCTAACACTGTCCAAGCTAAATAATAATCCAGGTTACAGAAGTGCATTTGGCTTCAGTACAGTAACATGTTACAATGTATTATAAAACTGATAGTTTAGTTCCATAACGGGATAAAAATAAATGAATAAATAAACAAGATACCCAAACTTATATCACTTAATGTAACAATTGGAGCTTTAAGATTGTTATTTAACCCATATGATCGAAAACACTGCACACTATTCTGGCTCTCAGAATATGGCAAGGCAAAAATCAAATGTTTTTTTTTTTTACATATTTTTCTATCATACCAAATAATAAAGCATAAAGAAACAATATAAATTTTGTCTTAAAGGGGTTGTCTCACTACGGGGTTTGCTTTTTATGTTAAAGATCTTGCGAAAACAAGTCACTTTGCAATATGTGTCCATTAACAGTGTCCTACCTATTTAGAGATATTCCCTCTTGTATGGGCTTCATCAGCTCCTCAGGTCGCTATAGCTACAGACCTGTTTGATTTCTCCTGATAGGCTGCCAGCACTGGTTGCTATAGCTACAGACCTGGCTTCTACTGCAGCCTAGTAGAAGCCAGTAAACACACCCCTGAATTCAAAGTGAAACCAAGAAAACAGGACTGAGGTAGGATGAATCAATGTAGTGAGACAACCCCTTTAATTGTATCAACACACAGAATAGAGACGAGTGGGATAAAAATAAGTAAATGAAATAAAAACAGACATAACTGTTGCTTTTTGCTCATATATCACATAATTGGAATAGAAAGTGGTAAAAAAAACTAGTCCTTAAGCTGTGTCTCCACAGCATAGCGGTTTTGGTATTCTAAAACCGCCGAAAATATGATCATTCAGGCAGCCCATAGACAATAATAGAAAATATGACCTGTAGTCTACACAGGTTTACACAGGTTGTTTTTTCTCCGCTCATCTTTTGGTGCTTGGGTATTATACAACTAGTTGTATAATATGCCGGCGCTTTGAGTTTTTTCAGCATCTTCCCACACAATTCAATTGTATGGAAAACGGCAAAAAAAACAAGAACTGACCGCGTGTTTTGCACAAAACGTGACAAAAACCGCGGCCGTGCATCGGAAAAAAAAAGGTTGACTCATCCGTTTTTTGTCTGATGCAGTGTAGACATAGCCTTATACTGCTGCATTGATGAGAAAATGTAAACATTATTACTCTGAAAAGGCAAAGCTGAATAAACAAGAAAAAAAAAAAAGAAGGCTATAGAATCAGGCCAGTGGCTGATAATTTTACCACCAATATTATATCAATATTCTTATTAGAAGTAAATTTCTATAGATGTTTTTCTGATATATTTTTGCAAAAAGCTTCAATTTGTTTGCTACACCCCTGCTTAAATTATTTTAAGGGTGCAGTTTCCAAAATTTGGTAAGTTCTGGCTCGGGTGGGTACCCCTGTACTAATAATGACATAGTGTTTGTAAAACCATTTCAGAAAAATCTGCGCTCCAGTAGCCGAATAGTGGTTCTTCCATTCTGAGCCCTGTCATGTGCCCAAACAGTAGTTTACAATCACATATGGGGTATTTCCATACGTGGGTGAAATTGCCTGACCAGTTGTCAGGTGCTTTTGCTCATATTATTCCTTGTAAAAATTAATATTTAGAGCTAAAACTTCATAGAATTGGATTGGTAAAGTGAGCATCTGCAGGTGCAGATGATTTTTTTTAAATCCTATATTTTGGCACTTTGCTTTATTTTTTGTGAAACCTCTAAAGCATTAACAAACTTGTTAAATACCATTTGAATTCTTTAACTCCTTAACGACCTCCCACTGTCTTTTTACGTCGGGCATTTCAGGTCGTTCGTCTGCAGCAACGTCTTTTGAGGTCCTGGTGCCGCAGCAGCGCTGAGAACGCGGCTGTACTATACAGCCCTGTTCCCAGTGCAGCTCCTGCAAGCGCCAGGGAGACCTCCGCTCCCCGTTGCTTTAACCCTTTGATTGCCGCAGTTCGTCACCGCAGCGCAATCAAAGGGTTTCCCTCCTCTGTCAGGTGATCGGGACACCCGGTGACCTGACAGAGCCTGGGGAATATGAATATGCTAATACATTACTAAGTGTTAAAAAAAAAGTAACACAGTTCTCCTTTCATGGGATTTAAAAAACATAAAAAGTGTAAAAATAAATAAATAAATATTTAATAAAAAATAATTATGCATACACAACACACAAAAAAATCCCTACACATATTAGGTACCCACATGACCGTAATAACCTGTAGAATTAATCTAATAAGTTATTAAGTGTGAAATGTGAATGGTGTAAAAAAAATTAAAAAAAAGTGACTTTTTTTTTTTTTACAAAATCTCCAATTATTTATAAGTGAACTTAAACTATTCCCCCATAAAGTACAACTTGTCTCAAATAAAACGAGGACTCATACAACTGCGTCATTGAAAAATAAAAAAGTTACAACTGTTGAAACACAAGGAGGCAAAAGCTAAAAAAAATGTGCTGGTCATTAACTACTTTTCAGGGGTTCGGCTTAAGGGGTTAAGGGCTTAAATTTTTAAAAGGGGTGATTTATGTTTTTGTTTTAAATATAAGCCTTTCCAAGCTCCTTTTTAAATGAGTTGGTAGCCAAAAAAACTTCTAACATTCTAGAAAAAAAAACTAAACTTTTTTCAAACTTTCTTTAAATTAATTTAAATAAATGAACACAAAACATCTTAAAAAATTGACACCAGCATAAAGTACGAAGCATCATGAAAAATAATCTGAGAATCACTTGGATAAGTAAAAGCGTTACAAAATTATCATAAGGAATGACAGATGGGATTCAAAATATGAGTTGTTTTTTTTCGACATTAACTTGACCCCTGAAAGGTCAGGAAATACTTTTGGGGGACTTTACTCTGCATATTTTCCTTATAACTAGGATTGTCATAGTAGCCACATTTACAAGGGAAAACAGCCTTAATGATGTGACAGCTGGTAAGACCCAGCAGTTCTGTCATTTGCTGTGACCCTGCAATCACGTGATTGATAGCCAGGATCAAAAGAGGCAGCAGTTTACCGGACACTGTGTATACTGAGGTAAAGAAGACAAAAAACAAGACAGCAAACCTGTGGCCATAAGATCCTCTGTACAGCCACTACCCTGCAGCTCCGTGTTTTTACAGCTTCGCAGCTGAAGCCTCCTGAAAAGAAATTGTAAAAGCACTATACACCAGTCATTAGGAAATGAGAAGCAAGAAATGCAGAGAAATATGTAGATTGACGTTTAAGTAACCAAGGTCGTATAGTAAACTGTAAGTTAGGCCATGACTCCTTTAATAAGCATATACTGCAGAATGCAGAGTAGTGACGTCATTCAACAAAATATATTGCCTGACCTAATGCATTCTTTTTTATTATACGTGTATCCAGGAAAAGAATCCTAATGCACGTTTGCATTTATTCTTTTGTCTCTCTCATATATGTAGATTGAACCGCTTTGCCCAGCACTTCATGTCCTCTAAGCCATTGTACAGAATAATGTTGATTATGAATGTTCAGTGATCACATTCCACTTGTGACTTGAGTACCTATTACCACATCACCAATGCAAACTAATCCTGGCACAATAAGTTTCAAGTAAGATATTGTAAATTTTCTTCTGATCATTTTCCTTGAGAACTGTACATTAAGAGGCGTTATTAAGATGGAAATAATACTACAACTATGCTGCTTTTTCTTTTAACGCAAAATTAGAAATAGGATCTCTGTATATAGATATGACATTAACATTCCTTAAATCTGTTACTTATAATCAAGACGTTCAAAAACTCTTGCATTTGTCTTACACGGGCTCAGGCCAGATAACACTTTTGATGAACATTAATGTTATCCTCTTTACTGTAACAAGTGCAATTGTTATAACCTTACCAAGATATTGTTAGGTATATGTACAATTTCTACACATTTCAGGGTGGTTTACGGTAATTAAGATATGACGATCTCAAGAGCAAATAAGTCCAGATTTTAGTCAAGTGCCCTCATTCATTGGGGAAAAAAAACAGAAATGTGTGGCTATCTTGGCACCGATGCTAAGGGGATGTTCACACAGCGTTTTTTAGATGCGTATTTGGATCGTGTTTCAGAAGTAGAGCAGACCCAAACACGCATCTAACAATGTGCAGTGTTAGGCTAGGTTCACACGGTGTATTTGCAGGGCGTAATTACGCCCCGAAATTAAGCCGTGTGGCCGGGGGCGGGAGCGGGGGAGTGAGCGGGGGGCCTGCATCTCACCGACCCATAGACTATCATTACCAGCGGCGTGTATACGCCGCTAGTAATTCACATGCCACTTATCTCCCCCCGCGGCGGATTCGCCGAGCAGGGAGAGGAGACGTAATCCATAGTTCTCTATGAGAACTGTGGATTACCGTAATGACTGGGACGTATTCCAGCCGTAATTTGCGCACTCCGGCGCGTAATTACGGACTGAAATACGTCCAATTTTAAGCCGTGTGAACATAGCCTTATGTACATTGCTTTCAATGTAAAACACGAATCAGCGTTCAGATGAGTGATCATTGATGCGTGTTTTACATGCGTCTTTCAGATCTGTTCAAGGAATTGACATGTCAGTATTTGATCCCTTTGACGCAGCAGACATCCTATTTAAAACTGCTGCACAAAAAACGTATCCAAACACTCACCACACTTATGGTGTGTTTTGGATGTGTTTTATGTAGCGCTTTTGAATCCGTTTTTTCGGATCAAAAACGTTTTCAAAGACGTATTCAAAAACGCTGTGTAAACATATCCTAAGAATTGGGACCTGCTTGTTTGTGACACTTCTCTTGGCGACATCTTCAGATCTGGATATAACATTCTAGTCAGTTGTATAGAAGACCTCCTTAATACTATTCAAATTATGAATCATTTTTACCCCACAGAACATTACATAATATTTATTGCTATTTCGATTTTGATATAAAAACACAGGCCAAGGTTCTGTGTTACTGTTTGGTAAATTGCTGCCTCGCTAAAATAATTAATATGCAAGTTAATAAAATGTATGCACCTTATGAACAACATGTGGTTAAACCAAGAAATATCCCCATCAGGCTCTGTGTCCCAAAACTGTGTTATGTCTGAAATTGCCCACATGCCTTCAACCCATGTAGTTACAGCTTCTTAAAAAATGCATGTATTAAAAATTAGAGCATGTCTTGTGCTCTGTTATTTAAGTCTTATCTCCCAAAATATAGAATGTCTGTATCCTTTGGGAATAACCTATAGGGGTGCATAATTTACTGTTGCATCAGGACCCTTGAGCCTGGGGGGCCAGAAGGTCTTTTCACTCCATATATGCAGGCTCATACTATAAATTGGAGACCCTGTTCCAGATTTTGCATTGAGGCCTAGGAACTCCATGTTCTTTGTATGTATCAGTGAACCTCTATAATATGGACAATACACATTTGGCCACTTTCACGGAGCACTATTTTGATCAGCATTTTGCATCCGTATTTAAAAGTTAAATTGGGAGTGGGTCCAAAACATGGAAGGTTACAAATATTTTCATTATAGGTGCAACTCCTAGATTTGGTGTGCAAATACTTTTCTTTAAAGTAGAAGTGGAAGATTTCTGTATAACTGGCTACAGGCCTATACTTTTCTATGTTTCCTACTTTACAGAAAATAAGAGCATACTAAACAAAAAGGATGATCTTTGAACAAAATAAACTGGATTGGATTTATTATCTATAATCCCAATGGTTTTAAAGTCCAAGTTTAGAATAATAACTTGTAAAGAAACCAGACCTGCAGCATATTGCTTTGCAATTCTTGTAATCCCTTTTGTCAGGACAAAGACTGAGAGAGGAAACGCTTTGTTAAAGTGAATGATAATGCTATTTATTATTTTTTTTCTACAACAATTGTTTATAGTGAGGCTAATATACGATGTGTACATTTTCTTTCATAATTAATTAGACTATTTATGGGCCACACTAAACACGCTTAATCATGCATCAAACAATAAATGTTTTATGTTGATGCAGAAAATAACATGATATGAAACAGAATACATAAAAAATAAATAACATATGAGCACTGTAGTATAGATTTTATTTTTAAGTATGTATTTTCTCAACACTGTGGTTGCGTACCAATGAATGCATACTTCCCACGTACTCCACTAAAGCCCTTCTGCTGATTTTTCAGAATTTTTTAGTGGTAGAAAAATCAAGCAGGGTTTGCACGTTACAAACTATGCAACTTATTCTCTAAAAAAATTATGCCACTTTTTTGCACAAAAATCAACTTTAAGCTATACCAAGTGTAAAGTGGCCTAGCTCAATCATTGCATGGCATTCTTTAATCAACGTGAATTCCTCATTGTATTGAGAAATACAATGTACATTACATTAAAATTCTGTACTGATGTACCACATTTACTGATACCAGTGTCCGTATATATGCCCTTAATGCCCCACTTACAACATGCTGCATCCTCTGTAGCAGCTTATGGTATTTTCCTGCTCTGTTTGTAAACCTTCCTCCATAGACATAGTAAGACTCGGGTCACACAGCACCGCTTTGTCTAAGGTTTCCATCAGGTTACCTCAAAAATAGGTACCCTGACAGAAACTGTGTCGGAACTATGGCTAATCGACATCAACTGAGCAAACACAATCCTATTCAGACCACACTTTTGTGTCCTGCACAGAAAGTACATTTGTTTGACAAATAGAGCAAATGAGTCCAAATAAAACATTTGCGCTGTTGATTTCTATGGACTGGCCGCAGCTCAGTCACAGTATCCATTGGAGTACCTTGTTCTCGATATCCCAGATATCTCAATGGATTCCTTAAACTGGTTGGTTTCTATGGGCTGGCCACAGCTCTGTTACAGTATCCATTGGGGTACGTTTTTTCTCTAGATCTCGATGGTTTGCTTAAACTTAACACTGCAAACTATGCCTAGGTTTCTTTAATATATTAAAAGTGACATCAATAGTCATTGTCACTTTAGTGTGCTGTGTCATGACTTACCTTGTACCAGATCTGTAAGAAATGATGGTCCTACTTTCTGTGGTCCAACAGGTAAAAAGTGATCATATGTGACCATTGTGACCTTTCAGCTTCTTTTACAATATTTGCATAATATACATCTAGAACTAGGTTGAAGCTTATGGGCCTTGATGTAAGTATGTGATAGGAAGGCTAATCATGAGGCATCGGGTCTCTTATTCTACTCCAGTGGTACCTTTGAGCCTCTCATCCACCATCGCTTAGTATCACATAGTTGTTTTCATTGTTCCCTATCACATAGCTCACTGTCACTGTGAACTATATATACATGTTTGTATAGTAAATTTGTGGGGAGTGAAGAAAATTTCTACATGCATGCAATATTTTAAATCTGTTTTTAAAGTAATTAAGATGAAGGAAAATAATGCATATTTGAGGCCTTGGCTATGGGTTACTTGCAATAATGAATGATTTTCTAATTGTAGCTCAAAGTACTCTGTCTGTGATGGGTGAGCAGCAAGTCTTCCTGTCATTCTTTTTACTTTTACCTCTTATTGAATATTTTTATTGTGGTGTAGATACAAAAGTGAGTAAAAAAAAAAAAGCCAGGAGCGTTTTAAAATGAGAGATCTTTAGTTGTCTCTTGCTTCTTGTTACAGAACAGGAATTTTCGCAGTAATCTAAAATCTTTCGTCTTCTCAAGGTAGAAAGAATTGCTAGAGGCCAAACATTCTTGTACAGGTTATCTATAAGTAAGAAAAGCATTTGTGAGATCCCTTTTAAGGACTAATAATGTTTTAAACACAACTGCTATGTAGTGGGGGTCCTTTCACTCATTACACAGAAACAAACAATACATTTTGCTTTTGAAACCCTGAAATGGAACTGAAGCCTACAGCCTTTTCTAAGTCACGTAGTAACATGCAACTTCATACTTGTGCAGCTGATAAAAGATCACTGTGCAGAAAAGCCAGAGAAAATCCAATTCTATGCAGCATCAACTGCTGTGTGTTACTGGTTTAGCATGTCAGTCATTTGTTGGTTACATTTTCCTAGATAATTCTTGGTACATCTTCAGTATTATGTGTTGACAACCTAGATGGGTTCTATTTATATTCTTTCATTTAACTGCAAAAGAAATATATGGGTGTTGAAAACTGAGCCAGGTTATTTAGAAGGCAAAAATTTCTGAAGAACCTCTTGGACATCATGCGGGAATATCTGAGCTTTGGCACTCAGGTTGCCTTCGGATTCATAGTATGAACCTGTAAGTCACCAAAAGCCACTAGACGTTGCCTCTGTGAGATGACTTAATCTTCATTACAGAATTCATAAGAAAAGCATTGTATTCCAATGTATTTCAGAGGAGAAAAAATGTGGTTCCGTAGCCCAGGCCACAGTGAAAAAGCTATACAAGTGGCTATATTAAAATGCAATTTAAATCCCAATGGAATAGGAGGGTGTGTGAATACAAGTTTATGACAATTTTTGATACACTGAACATAAGACTGAATATGTCCCAGGGATTTATTGCACAATATCACACGTAAGTAATCTGGTCCACAGATAGTGGGGGCATCAAGCCTCAAAACTGAACATCAATTTAGAGATAACAAAACACTCACACTACTTATCTGTGGAATTATTAAACTGACTACTTCATTTAAATATTTATTTGGATACTTTCATATCATCACAGAAAAATGGGACATTACTACCTTAACTCAAGGCCATACTTACAGCTCAATGGCTGGACAATGAACTATTCCCCGTAGGAGGCAATATAAGCCCTAGTGCTACCTGGGAGAAATGTAACAGGTGCAGCTCACTCTTGACCAATTGCTTACACCCATCCACTTCGGGGGTAACTGTCTAGTAAAAAAAAAAAAACCTGCATATTGGATAGCTACCAGTTCCAACCAGTATGCAGAAAAGCCGCAATACAACACAGCAAATGCAAAAATGCTGATAAACAACCACTCGCACGCCTACTATTCTTGACGATGGGAGATTGTTAATATTACAACTGCATATAGATAAGGCTTATAAAGGGTGCTAATAATAATAATAATATTTTTTTTATGTATATAGCGTCAACATATTCTGCAGCACTTTGCAATCATATTGTTAAGTGTGGAGCACCATGCTGGCGTAAAGCCAATTGATGCTGCCCTTACTATTCGATTGAGAAGGTTACCCAGCATATTTCAAGTGTCCAGCACAAAACAGTGACACCCTCTGCTCCCCAGTATTACAGGGTAAAACTGCATACTGGAAAAATATCAAATATGAGGTATTAGTTGGTATTTTGGCCAATATACGCAAGCTCACAACCCACATCAATTGTTCATTAGTGAGCTGTACCTGTTACATTTCTCCCAGGTAGTACTGGATCTGATATTGCCACCTACTGGAAATAGTTCATTGTCCAGCCACTGAGCTGTAACTATCACCTTGTGTTTATACTTTCATATCATGTCTGATGAAGAAACCTGAGTAGTCTTGTTCACACGGCTTAAAACTGGACGTATTTCAGTCCGTAACTACGCGCCGGAGTGCGCAAATTGAGGGCTGAATACGTCCTAGTAACTACGGTAATCCACAGTTCTCATAGAGAACTATGGATTACGTCTCCTCTCCCCTGCTCGGCGAATACCCGGGGGGGAGATAATTGACATGTGAATTACCAGCGGCGTATACGCGCCGCTGGTAATGAATGTCTATGGGCCGGCGAGGTGCTGGCCCCCCGCTCCTGCCCCGCCCCCGGCCACATGGCGTAATTGCGGGGCGTAATTACGTCCCGCAATTAAGCCGTGTGAACCTAGCCTTAAAAGCTTGCTGTTTACCTTACTTTCTATTTGATAGCCATTAAAAGCTATTATATATTCAAGATTGCTACTTGTTTTTTCACAAAGAAAAATAAAACAAATTCAGATGTAGATGGAAATATATATAGGCTTAAAAAGGTTTTATTTTGTTTCCTTATTTTTGTTGTGTGTTTTTTTCTTTAGATTTAGTTATGTAAATTGCAGCTCACAAAAATGTAACAGATTTTTTTTTTAAATAGAAATATATATTTTTTTATAATAATGAATAGTAAAACTGTCTTTATGCTGATGATGTGTTTCATCAACTTCATTGACTATGTTAGAGCAGCTGTATTATCCCCTGACTAAACACTCACTATTGGATCATCATACACTATATTCATTTTTGATGATGTTAAAAAATAAATACCTAGCTTTCATACTAAAATGTCATCTGCCAACCACCTATTCAGAATAGAATACCAGCTGCTCTATTTACTTACACTGTGTTGAACTTTTGGAGTCAGCACCGTTTTACGCCTCTTGGCTCCTAAACTGATAGTCTGAATGTTATGGCCATTGATGTCAATGTAACTATTGCTGGGATCACACAGGCAGCTTTCTGTTGTCCTATCAGTAACAAGATAAAAAATGCGAAATAAAGATATTTAGCCCCTATCAACATTTAATTCAGCAACTGCACAGTTGTGCAGCCACTTTGTATATCCAACCTGTTGTACTAGTTGAACACTGGTGAAATTTGTAACCCCAGAAAAAATAACATTGCCATCTAGGAGTCGCTGTCCATTCCAGGAGCATCCCCAGGTTTCTTGCTTTGTCTTTTATGTAAATACTTTCCTAAACCACTGAATGTGGGGATGACCGGTCCAAGGAAGAGCAGCATCTGGCATGATACATATACACATCTCTGTCAGGTGAGCAGTTCTACATGTCATCTTCTCTACAGTATAAAGCACCATTTTTTCCTAGAATAGTCTCTTGCTGTCTTATTTTTGTATCCTACAATTCTGTGGTTGTACTGAACCATTATACATTTGTGTGCTCGAGGCCTCAGAATGCTGCATGCTAGTACATACACAGAAGTAGACAGATTAACAACAGGCCCCATACTTAAACGATTTGAATACAGTATCAATGACTTTCTATTTTTTTTTTTACCAGTGCCAATACTAGACCAGATAACAGACTGCAAAGCATGACCATTGTTAACACCAAAATAAATAAGCCCTCTTTCACATTTAAACCATGTGTAATTAAAATGTTAGTTAAATCGAAGTCAATAAATTATCAATTTGTTGAACATTAGTGCAATTTGCTGCTGGTAAAATGCATCCCAGTATGCTAATTATATTGCAGCTGTTTTAAATTAAGAACAGCTGAAAAATATAGATTATGCAAATATCTACTTTATCACAATTGCTAAATTGGAGTGTGTAGCATAGTATGTTAAAAGATTAGATTACTTTGAAACAAAATCTTTTTTAGCTCTGTCGGTGAAATTTCAGTGTGAACATGTGTTCCTGTTTACTTCTCCCTTGATTATCTTGTTTTACATATACTTTAGTTGATAATTGACTCTTTAAAACATTTGATGATGTGTTATTTAATTTTCGAGTAGGCAATGCTGTAATTATTTCCAAACATTACTGAAACACTTACAGCTGGATTGGAGATGCCTGACATTGTTCAGTGTTTCAAGCATGCACATTTGCCACTAGAAAGTAAAATGTGGCAGGATGAAGTATCAGAATTCAAGGTCTTTTTTAATTGTCAAACATATAGTCTGTCCAGATGATCTGAATATGGATTACTAAAGAGTTACCCAGGAATGCTCCCTCATGAAAAGATTATAAACCTGTCCAAATACATGTAGTAAGTCTATCTGAAACCTTTAACTAATGGCTTATACTCTGTAGTAACTGGAATCCGTACATATATTGTACATGATGTTCGTTTCACTTAACACTAAATAAATTATATTTGCCTGGGGGTGCTGTGCATTTCTGCAAAAAAAAAAAAAAAAACACACCAAAATGACGCACTGTGTGAAAACTCCCAGAGAAAACTTCAACTGCTATCATTCAACTATGGAAACCCTGCTAATCACCTGAAGTTTAGAAGACCAAGTGATTTTATGTTCCATCTAATAGATTACTGCTGATTGAGGCCATTAACAGAACGTAGAACTATTGGATTTGCTCAGCAGAGGTCTATTTGATTGGAAAATGAGAAATAAATAAATAAGTGCAGAATAGTATTGACAGATGGTTCTCTCATTGGACTCCTCTTTAGGTATACTTCACATATGCTGACCAGCAAGATATTAATTATTCCTTCCAGCTGCCTCATGACACAGGAAAGGGATGCTTGGGATACAGGATTTTTTTTAGCATACTGTCTCATTTGCTGGAGTTGCTGAGTTTATTTTGATGTATTCACTAAATAGGTCCATTCTGTCACCGTTGTGTCACATCTGGTAGATGGTAACCGATGCAGATTAAAGCAGAGGTTGGGATAAGTGGAACAAGGGCTATGATTAGGCACAATTGGAGAACACTCTTGTAATATTACCGGGTAGAGTAGGGTTTACTAAATAGGGTAAAAGAGGCAGTTTATAGACTGATTTTATGTCTCCTATTTAGTACTGTTAAATGGGTTGTTTCATCATGCTGTTTTACAGAGCAACAGCCAGCTTCAGGCTCACACTTCCTGTTCAGTCTGAGGGCGAGTTGACAGCAGCGACTGGCATATCATCTCTGTTGTTCTGAGCTGATCTTGTTAGTGACGTGATTGCTGGAGGTTTGTAAACAGTAGTACACAAGGCTACAGAACACTAAAAGGTTAAAGCTTGTCAGCAAATAGCATAAACAAGCTCTCATCTTAAAGATAAAAGACAAACAACTGAGGGAGTGATGCCACCATCCTGGGGAACCTAGGAAGCTTTTGTACTCAAGCAGGGAATACAATTTCCTCTAACTCTGAAGAGAAGCAAAATCAGAACAGCAGTGTATTTGGTAATCGTCTATATACTTACCTTTTCCTACATGTATAAAGTTAAGAAATGAAATGAAGATAACCCTCTAAGACTGTAGATTTTACCTTTATTCTCATCTAGTGCATAGGTCTTTAATTAATAATCGTATTTTAATAAAAAATCGTCATAGTAGTGTTATGTAGGCTAAGTTACACAAACCTAACTGAATGTGTAAAAGTATAGGTGTACTGCATTACACCTTGCAGAGGCTCCACTTCGCTTGTTAGGCTTAAACTTACTTGACTGTATTTGAAACTTCCATAAAAATGGGCCGGAAACTGTGCAAGCAACCAGATACCAAAATCTTTTTTTTTTTCCTTTTATAACCTCAATGGGAAACATATATTTGGCTTGACTTGAACGGGCAAAAGTCTATATTAAAAAATTAACATTTGGTAATTTTAGTAGAACTGGACCTGTTGGAAGAATCTAGAGAGTGACAGAGAGGTAGAGCGACCAGAGTGATCAAATGTTTTTGCTTTTAATTTGTACTGTAGGTATATATTTGTGTGATACAGACTAACAGTACATATATTCTGTAGGTGAATTGTCAATGGCAGCTTTGTTATTATTTAACTAAACTTTCAGCTGCCTAGCTGCAAAGCATCCCATTTTCATTATTATGACTAGTTCTTCAACTTGTACTGTTTTAAATTGCTAGCAATTAGCATATTTCAACCTTATTTTTAGGTTTAAATTGCAGTGTGAGAGTGTACTCTTCTCTTAGCTAATTAGTGCTATCAAGGAACAGTGGGTTACCTCATTAGTACCATGTGCATTTAATTAAAGAAGAGAAAATCAGAGTTAACCTCATAGTTAATATTTTCACAGAGTGTTACAATGCCAACACCTTCAATTGGAGTCACACCCCTGTGTATCTAATTATGCTCTAGTGCCAAATAAGGTTAGAAGGGTACCACCATGCTGTTAGCAAATAGTTTGAAATGAAAATGTGTTTTTCCAGTAGCTTACATAGCAGTTTGACATGCACAGTCTGTTTGATCATTCTATCTGTTAAGGTCAACAAGTATTATAGCCATAATATATGAGGCAACATTTCTTACCTGATGTCAAAGTCGATGAGGTCTTCACACCTGATTAAAGGCAGATCAAATTAAGAAATAATGTATTAGAGGGAAAGTGGTGACGTTGTTCTGGATGCCCCCTAGTGTCAAAGACAATTTCGTATACAGGGAGAATGTTCATGTTTTGGTTCGTCAATCTCTTCTAAATTTAAGGATTGACCTTTTATTTTTAGAATTTTGATGCGCAGTCAAGCCCCATTATCTATGGACTAGGTTCATGCAGGGGTGATACAATTTGTGTGTTAGGTTCACAGGTCTTAAGATTATGCCTGCATACATTAGTCTTATCTATCCAATAAATTTATATATGTTTTCGGAAATACATTACAGAAAATGTAAGTATTTTGTTTAAACATTTTCCTCTTTTAAAATGGGAATCACTCTAAAAATATAGAAGCGATAAGCAGTAGGCCATCAATTACAACCAGTACACATTATGCAAATGAGATACGGACTATAGACAATCACCTGCTATTTGGCTGAACATTAGGGTACATTTTGGAATTATTGATCATAATAGTATGGTCTTGGTGGAGGCATTTCAGTGATAAGAGTCTCTTGTAACCGCTAGATGTTTAAAGTGGAAGCTGACCGGTTTACTTCACACACGGGGTGCCTATACAAGCGTTACAAATGGGAGGAGGAGGGGGTTTGGTGGCAACCAGTTGTGGGAGGAAGAGGTTCTGATTCTCCTTTTCTGGAAAGGCGATTGTGATCCTTTCTCTCCAGACATGAGCAGCAACATTCCCTGCTCAGCAAAGTTTGTTGTACTTTACAGCTTGCTCTTTATGACATAGCAGTAAGTTACTGAGAGAGAACACTAAGGGCCACATGTATGAAAACTGACTAGATCCAAAACTCACTTTGTTGCCCATAGCAACCAATCAGAGCGCCCCTTTCATTTCATATAGTGCTCAGGAAAAATGAAGGGTGCACTCTGATTGATTTCTATGGGCAACAAAGTAAGTTTTAGACCTAGACAGTTTTCATACATGAGCAGTAGTAATAGTAAGTGCTAAGACAGGCACGGTAGATCTGGATTGTAACGCCAATTTCAATAAGCAGAAGATATGGCTGCTGGTGTTTGGGGAGAAAAGCAACAGTTATCCTCAGCTGAGCAAGGGATCCTATGAAAGTAAAAAAGTCAGTATCCTCAATTCTATACTCCATAGTCTCTTAATTTATGCAATATTCTCCTCTGCTCTTTTTTAGGGCTCCTTTGTGCTCTATCTGCATTATATCCCTATAGTACCCTGCCTACAGGTCTTGTGACCTGGCCTCAGAGAACAGGAAATGGCTGAGCTTGTGCAGCTCTTTCTGGTTCATGTCTATTGGAGTTCCAAATATACTCGAGCACACTTCTTTTTGACTATATTTAGAACTCCCCTAGAAGTGAGCAGGGAGAACTGTCCAGTCCTGGCCATCTCTTCGAGGCCAGCTCAAAGCGAGATCTGAATTGGCATTAGAAAGAACATTGCAAAACCCCTTTAAGTACTTCACATTTGTACTGTATGAACCCTAATTTATCCACTGTGAATGAATGTTCTGATAAACTGTCACAGTGTAAGGTTATCGAAGTCCAAGCACTGCTGTTTATATAGTTGGATTAATTCCTATAAAGACAGGAAAACAGATCTACAAAATTATATATATATATATATATATATATATATATATATATATATATATATATATATATATTATATATATATATTATATATGGTTAGTCCAAATAATATTCTAATATAATCAGTCTTGGTTACGTTGCTTTACAGTAAATAACTGCAAAATACAGACCTAACAGGATGTTATTTTAACATATTATTCAGAATTGTAAATAATTCATGTTAAGATGTGAGATGTGCCATCTTCTAAATTAGATATACTGTCTATGTCACAAGATGTTATTTACATGTGAGCTGCTGCTCTTGACAGTGTCATTTTAGCAGCACAGACTGCATTGTTGAGCAAAATCAAATAAATAAACTGTGCTCACAGTGCAACCTGGACTTTCACATTTAATTTGAAAATTCAACCTTTAAAAAATAAGGTTATACAAATAAGACATGTAATGAGATTGGAAACAGATGTGAGTTTTTTCCCCTTTTTTATGAAGAACTATTCATAAAAGGTCAAAGCTATCCTATAGCTTACATCCTATTTTGCATGGCGCGACACTGCCACATTTTTATTTGAATCAAAAAACTTGTTTGATGTTTAACGCTACTATGTTACCATTTGTCTCTTTACCAAACTGTTGAATGCTTTATATGTTCCAACTTCTTTATTTTTTATTCTACAAAATTGAGTGCTACCGTAGTAGAGTTATTTTATTTATTTTTATGTCTATATTTGTGATGGGTAACCTAGGGATGGGGGTATACAGGGTATACCGTGTACAGGGAATTCTGTGGTTTTTACAGAAACACACTTTTATTCACTAAGGTCTAAGAGGCATGGCACATTTGCCGAGCTCTGTCTGCCATATTGTATACCTACATATATGAGCATGCCCAGTTAGTCATAATTCACAGTCAAAAAGTCAATCCCCTTCTGAAAATGTATGTATGCTATAAAATGGGATTAACGTATTCAGAATCAGGGGAGTAGCTAAAAACTCATGAGTCCTGGTACAAAACTCCAGCTTAATCATGCCCTAAGCTAAGGCATCTAGGGCCACATGTATGAAAACTGTCTAGGTCAGGGGTGGTCAAACCGCGGCCCTCCAGCTGTTGGGAAACTACAACTCCAATCATGCCCACTGTTATAAATTATATAAATGCATGATGGGAGTTATAGTTTCCCAACTGCTGGAGGGCCGCAGTTTGAAGACCCCTGGTCTAGTTCTACAACTCTCTTTATTGCCCATAGCAACCAATCAGAGCGCCCCTTTCATTTTCCCAGAGCACTATATGAAATGAAAGGTGTGGTCTGTTTGGTTGCTATGGGCAACAAAGATAGTTTTAGACCTAGACATGTGGGCCCTTGTCTTTGCAGCTATGGCTCACCCAAAAACTTCAGTTGCATTGCTGATAATGTTCTTTCTAAGCCTAGGCATCATTTATCGGTGCACTGCACCCTAAAATAGATTATAGTGCTACCTGATATACATTAACACGTAGTACCTATGTCTGCTGCAGTGAAGATTGTCTAAATCTCTAGTGACTTAGAACATTAAAGAGTGAATTTCTGTATAAAGAGCAGTAAAAGGATTTATTCCAATATCCCTGGTGGTCTAGGGCAGTGAACATGTTAATGTCAGGTGGTCTGAGGCGTTGACATTTAGATTCCTGATAAAGTACAGTGGAAGAGTTAACGCTGCATACCTTGGGTGCAGTGCTTACTCCTCTACAAATCCAGCTTTTCCTGGCTGAAACTTCCCTCCCTATGTTCATCATAGAGATAAGTGAAGGGAGGCGATAGAGAGGACTGTGCAGCTTGTAAGGCAGTCCTTAAATCAGAAGTTCTTTTCCTGATTTTTAAGGGGAGAGTCAATATTAGTGTGGAGAGGAGTGCATGTGCCGCCATTGCAACCCCTATAGCTTCAGCACTCCTCAGGATACCAGTGCATCACATCATTCATATTAAATTCCACTTTCATCGTCACAAAAATTGTTCTGCATCAGCTAAGGTTTTCTGCAATGCAAAACTCCCACTGTTGCAGAACATGTTAGATGTCAATCATTATTTATTTTGGGTGTAAGGATGAGAGTTAAAATAGGGAGACATGTATGAAAACTATCTAGGTCTAAAACCTTCTTTATTGCTCATAGCAACCAATCAGAGCGCCCCTTTCATTTTTTCAGAGCACTGTATGAAATGAAAGAGGAGCTTTGATTGGTTGCTATGGGCAACAAAGAAAGTCTTAGACCGAGACAGTTTTCATACATGTGGCCCTATGTATTTATTTTCTGATTATTAAACTAAGTTGATTTTCACAATTAGGTCAGGTTTACTTCCTACAGCTGCTGCATGCTGACATTTTTTAGTGTTCAAAACCTTACAGGAAGACCTAAAGCAAACTTCAAAACATGGACCTTATAGAAACTGTGGAGGACATGTATGAAATCTGTCTAGATCCAAGACTTTCTTTGTTACCCACAGCAACCAACCAGAGATCCCCTTTCCTTTTTTAGAACACTATATGAAATGAAAGGGAAGTTAAGATTGGTTGCTATGGGTAACAAAATCTCAGACCTAGACAGTTTTTATACATGAGACTATGTATTTTCATTTTTAAGTAATGATGGAGAATATTTTTCACTAAAAAGCCGTGTTTACAGACCCTATTTATCTCTCAAATAAAACAATAGCAGAAGCGATTTAGGGTATGTTCACACGGCTTATTATTGCACTTAATATGCGGTGAAATGCGCCCCATAATTACGGTAATCCATAGCTGCCATAGAGAACTATGGATTACGCCTCCTCTCCCCACTCGCACAATACGATTGTGACATGTCATTTATTCGTGGCGCGTAATGCATATCTATGGGGCCAGCGGGCTGCCGCCCTCCCCACGCCTCGGGTGTATACGCTGATCAGCGCGAGCTCCCGAAACATACGATGTACTGCGGCGCGTACAGTATGCACCGCAGTACATCGAGTGAACGTACAATTATAGTGTAGATTTGTTTTAAAAGGCTCAAATAATATCAGGTAGAGTGCTCACCTGAAAAGGTTGTGCGAGTCACAACCAACTTAAATACAGAACCAGTTTTGGTGCTCCAGGTCTTCATACCTTGTGGTAATTAGTTAATTATTACTGCTTTACCTGAAGAAGAAGATAAGTACAAATCCCAGAAACACGTTGCATTTTTTGCAGTATGTAATAAGTTTATTTTTATATTGATCCACTGGATTCATCTTCTGGATATATCACATGTTAGATCCATTACTGGAGCTCACTCCTGTCTACAGCATTTTTTGGTTCTGTTTTGCTACTTTCGGCATCATTTAGAGCCAAGAGTTGTATCAAGTGCAATTAATACACCTGAGGTATTAGTAGCATACACTGAAATTAAATGTTGCTTTTTGTTGTACTTGCAGCCGACCGGTAGAGGAAATTAGAAATTATACAGTGCTCAAAAAGATTTCCAAACGGAATGTACCCTTTAACCTGTGCTAATTTATTGTTACAGTTTATGATCTAAATACTTTGATTAAAATAATAATTAACAGCGTGATTTTGGTGCGGTGCATACACTCACAGACACACACATATTCTATCTATATATATATATATATATATATATATATATATATATATATATATATATATATATATATATATATAGATTATATACACTCACCGGCCACTTTATTAGGTACACCTGTCCAACTGCTCGTTAACACTTAATTTCTAATCAGCCAATCACATGGCGGCAACTCAGTGCATTTAGGCATGTAGACATGGTCAAGACAATCTCCTGCAGTTCAAACCGAGCATCAGTATGGGAAAGAAAGGTGATTTGAGTGCCTTTGAACGTGGCATGGTTGTTGGTGCCAGAAGGGCTGGTCTGAGTATTTCAGAAACTGCTGATCTCCTGGGATTTTCACGCACAACCATCTCTAGGGTTTACAGAGAATGGTCCGAAAAAGAAAAAACATCCAGTGAGCGGCAGTCCTGTGGGCGGAAATGCCTTGTTGATGCCAGAGGTCAAAGGAGAATGGGCAGACTGGTTCGAGCTGATAGAAAGGCAACAGTGACTCAAATAGCCACCCGTTACAACCAAGGTAGGCAGAAGAGCATCTCTGAACGCACAGTACGGCGAACTTTGAGGCAGATGGGCTACAGCAGCAGAAGACCACACGGGTGCCACTCCTTTCAGCTAAGAACAGGAAACTGAGGCTCCAATTTGCCCAAGCTCATCGAAATTGGACAGTAGAAGATTGGAAAAAACGTTGCCTGGTCTGATGAGTCTCGATTTCTGCTGCGACATTCGGATGGTAGGGTCAGAATTTGGCGTCAACAACATGAAAGCATGGATCCATCCTGCCTTGTATCAATGGTTCAGGCTGGTGGTGGTGGTGTCATGGTGTGGGGAATATTTTCTTGGCACTCTTTGGGCCCTTTGGTACCAATTGAGCATCGTTGCAACACCTTGTGGAATCTATGCCACGAAGAATTGAGGCAGTTCTGAAGGCAAAAGGGGGTCCAACCCGTTACTAGCATGGTGTACCTAATAAAGTGGCCGGTGAGTGTGTATATATATATATATATATATATATTATATATATTATATTATATATTTAATATATATATATACTGTATACCCACATGCACACAGGGGGTGAAATAAGTATTGAATATGTCACCAATTTTCTAAGAATATATGTTTCTAAAGGTGCCATTGACATGGAATTCTTTTCACATGTCAGTAACAACCAAGCCACACAGCAAAGAGATCACACCACAGATGTCCATAAATCAAGTTTCCGTATTTTTCGGACTATAAGGCGCATTATTAATGAGCGCCTGTTAAATCTTCTTGGTTCATATATAAGGCGCACTGGATTATAAGGCGTGGCACATTAAATGAAACAAACTCAGACCGCAAGCCAAGCTTCATTCAAACACTTTCACAATAAGGCGTGTTCACACGGCTTATTCACGGCGGATTTGTGCGCCGTATTGAGCGCACAAATCTGCCGTGAATACGGGGCGGGGCCGGAGCGCGGCGGGGGCGCCGCTCCCGGCCCCATAGACAATGCAGTGTTTACGGCGCGTCCGCGCCGGAAATAATGTGCATGTCACTTTCTCCCCCGCGGCGGATTTGCCGAGCGGGGAGGAGCGACGGATTCCACTGTTCTCTATGAGAGCAGTGGATTACCGTAATGACTCAGACGGATTGGCGCCGTATTGAAGCGCCAATCCGGCGCAGAATACGGCGCCAATCCGTCGGCAAATAAGCCGTGTGAATGGGGCCTAACTCTCAACTTGTAAAGTTGTTACAAAAGTCAATACATGTACATATTTCCGGGCCGTATCGCGAAATACGTGTCACACTTAGTGAAGCTTATTTACAACTGATTTGCAACTGATTTCGGAACGTATTTACATCGGAAATCCGACGTGAATCAGTTCTGAAATCAGCTGCGTGAACATAGCCTTAGTGACACTTATTTGCAACTGATTTTGATTTCGGAACGTATTTACTATTGTAAATCAGTTGCAAATCAGTTACAAATCAGTGTCACTAAACTAGCTGTACCTAAGGCCCCATTCACACGGCTTATTTGCCGACGGATTGGCGCCGTATTCCGCGCCGGATTTGCGCTTCAATACGGCGCCAATCCGTCGGAGTCATTACGGTAATCCACTGCTCTCATAGAGAACAGTGGATTCCGTCGCTCCTCCCCGCTCGGCAAATCCGCCGCGGGGGGAGAAAGTGACACACACATTATTTACGGCGCGGACGCGCCTTTAAACAATGCATTGTCTATGGGGCCGGGAGCGGCGCCCCGCCGCGCTCCGGCCCGCCCCGTCCGCCCCTTATTCACGGCGGATTTGTGCGCTCAATACGGCGCACAAATCCGTCGGGAATAAGCCGTGTGAACACGGCCTAATACGTTCTGAACAAAGCCTAAAAACCCAAGTGAAGAATTGATTCATATATAAGGCCTTATAGTCCGAAAAATACGGTATGTGTAATTATGAGAAATGACACGGGGAAAAAGTATTGAATACTCTTACTGAAATGTATTTAATACTTTGTACAAAAGCCTTTGTTGGTGATGACAGCTTCAAGATACTTCCTGTATGGAGAAACTAGTTGCATGTATTGCTCAGGTGGGATTTTGGCCCATTCTTCCACACAAACACTCTTCAAATCCTGAAGGTTCTGTGGACTCCTTCTATGAACTCTGAGCTTTACTTCCTTCCATAGATTGTCTATTGGATTCAGGCCAGGTGATTGGCTGGGCCATTCTAGCAGCTTTATTTTCTTTCTCTGAAACCAATTGAGAGTTCCCTTGGCTGTGTGTTTGGGATAATTGTATTGCTGTAATGCCCACCCTCATTTCATCTTCATCATCCTGGCAGATGGCAGCAGATTTTTATCAAGAATGTCTCGGTACATTTGTGCATTCATCCTTTCTACAATTATATGAAGTTTGCCGGTGTTATATGCTGATAAACAGCCCCACACCATTATGTTCCCACGTCCAAACATGGTGTGTATTATGGCATCCAAAGAGTTCAATTTTGGTTCATCTGACCAGACTATACTCTGTCAGTATTTCACAGGTTCTTGGACAACTCTTCTGATAATTCTTTCACTTCTATATCTGAAATCTTGCGGGGAGCACCTGGTTGTGGCCGGTTTATGCTGAAATTATGTTCTTTCCACTTTTGGATTATGGCCTCAACAGTACTCACTGGAACCTTCAACAGTCTAATAATCCTTCTACAATTATATGAAGTTTGCCAGTGTTGTATGCTGATAAACAGACCCACACCATGTCTTGGTACATTTGTGCATTCATCCTTTCTACAATTATATGAAGTTTGCTGGTGTTGTATATTGATAAACAGCCCCACACCATTATGTTCCCACCTCCAAACATGGTGTGTATTATGGAATCCAAAGAGTTCAGTTTTGGTTCTGGTGAAATTATGTTCTTTCCACTTCTGGATTATGGCTTCAACAGTACTCACTGGAACCTTCAGTAGTCTAGAAATCCTTCTTTAACCAA
The DNA here is from genome assembly GCA_025379985.1 of Phyllomedusa bahiana. Taxonomy (NCBI): domain Eukaryota; kingdom Metazoa; phylum Chordata; class Amphibia; order Anura; family Hylidae; genus Phyllomedusa; species Phyllomedusa bahiana. The sequence continues at coordinate 42,525 of JAODAL010003080.1, forward strand.
TGCAATCAGCATGTGGAGGTCTTAATACAGCTCACTTGTTTTACCCATCTTTAGATGTTTCTTCTGTGGCACCCTGTTAATAATACAGGTTTTTATAGGCCACCAGTTGAACCATCTGATATTGTTTTTCACAAAGTGGCTGGATTGCTTTCTAATTACTGATAGATTTCAGCTGGTGTCATGACTTTGCATGGCGTTTTGCACCCCTCTTTCTTCATGTGTTCAATACTTTTCCCTGTCATTTCTTATTCGTACACATAATTTATGGACATCTGTAGTTTGATTTCCTTATCTGTGTGGGGTTGGATGGGTTGTTATCGACATCTGGTGAGAAGTTTTATGTCAATAGCACCTTTTGAAATAACTTAGAAAGTTGTTGACATGTTCAATTCTTATTTTACCCGCTGTATATATCTCACAATAAAGTTTTGTGCTACTGCATTTAACAATAGTAATTATTGTACTTATTGCTAGAAACTGTTCTAAATTTCTGAACAAATCCTTGTTTTTAAAATGAATTATCTCTCATTCATGAGCTTTGATTTTGCCAGAAGCAGCTGAGGCATAACTTAATGGTCTTGCGCGTCAATGCAAAATCTACTATAGTGCACCAAACCTGTCAAAAACCTTGCAAAACTTATGACTGCATAGTTCATCTTTAAGTACCAGGAATTTTTTGTTTTAAAATCAATTTACATTTTTAGCACTTGCTATTTGACATATAGGGGAACATGTATGAACTTCGGCGCGTTGAAGTACATTGATTCACATTCTTTTGGTGAAAACTGCGCCTGAAGTATGCCGGTGGCCGAAGTGCGCTCATAAATGCAGTGTAAACTTCGATGCCTCCGGCTCAGACAGACCACATTGAAATAGGTCTGCCTGTCGGAGCTGTAATGCGCCTCACTTTGCCGACCCGCATTCATACAAGCGTCGAAGTTTTCGAAGGTGGTGCGTCCCGCCCCAGACCGCCCACAAAACGCCCCTTCATGTTAGGCGCATTACAAAGTGGCAAAGCTTTTGCAGAATGTGCCTAACACATAGGGTAGGTGCGTCCGACAGCGGAGCCGGCACAGTGAGGCGCATTATACGCCGAAAAGAAGTGAAAAGACCGATCATACTTGTCCCCCATAGTCTGTAAAGCCAAATAATCAATAGTTAGTTGTTTAGTCTAGATTTAACTACTTTGGATTAATATGTAAACCTATTAATATGTTATGTTTTTTTTTAACAGTGCATTTTCTTACTCTTTTATATAATCCAATATAGTTCTCTTAAAGTCAGCTCACCAATCCTAGCACACACTTGCTGCCTTTAACAATATTTCACTATATTTCTAAGTAGTGATCAGCACTAAAGAGGTTTTCTCACTACAAAGATTAACTTTCAACATGAAGGGGCAGGTAATTGAAGACTTTTTTTCTAAATACATTGGTCTTTTGATTTTACCATACTCATAGTCAGAAACAAGAGATTTTATCTATACACCCGTTTCTGTGGTTACCTGTCCATATCTTCCTTTCTGAGTAGACAGAGTAGGGAGTGATGTCACCATGGACGCAACTCATTTCAGAGAAGGCTCCTTATCTCTAACAAGATTAGCTTTTGTTTACAGTAAGGCAATTGTTTTCACTCCTTGTAGCACTTGTAGATTTGTTAACTGAAGACTAAATTACCTGCACTTACGCCTTTGTGATGTTTCAGCTAGTTATAGGGGAGTTAGATATACTAATCAATGCTATAGAACCATCCACAGCATGACAAAGGCAAAGTAAGTGTAAAGCTGCTTGTGACTCAGTGGAACAACATGGCGACAAAACTCCTTTAAGTCGATGATACTTCATTATTTATCCTTCAGTTTGAAAAACATCTTGAGTACATTACAATGAACAGTTTGTTCAGTCACACATCCAAACAGGGTCACTCCAGCTATGATGAAGGACATTTTATGGTCAGAAATGTGTCAACTGGAGTGACCCTGCTTGGTAGTGTGTTTTAACAAGCTATTTATTTATTGTAAGGTACTGGAGATATTTTTCAAACTAAAGAACAAAGTTTTATAGACTTTTTGGGGGGACTGTTGAATCTCGCGGCTGGAAAAGGCAGTTTTTCCCCGTTTTCGGTGAAAAATTTCCCCTATTATGCGACGCCCAGGTGCGCTATACTGCGGTTTTTAAAGTCCCCCGCGCTCGGCAGTGTGTGAGGGCAGTGGGGGACTGGGCAGTGCGGGACTTGCGCCTAAGATTCTCCGCCGAGGAGTGTGCGCTATACATGCGTGTAAAGTCCGCTCGCAGTGTGTGATGGCGCAGGTAGGGGGGACTTAGGCGCAGTGCGGGACTGCGCCTAATATTCGCCGTCCGAGGAGGTGCGCTCACACATGTGGGTAAAAGTTCACCGCGCCTCGCCAGTGTGTGGGGCGCAGTGCGAGAATTAGGCGCAGTGCGGGACTGCGCCGAACATGTATTCTGATTCGAGACAGGCTGGAAAACAGCGAAAAATCATTAAAGATGTCTGTGCGGCATGGAGTATGAATCAAAAAATCACCTTTATTAGGTGTAAAACATTATCTGAAAAAAAACTCAAACTTACTCCAAAAAATACATAAATAAAAACACTTTCCAAAAATCCAGAACGGCGCTACATCGGGAATTTGGATATTGGAAATTGCCGGGAAATACAGTAATTAAAATTCAGTAAGCACTTCTCATTGGTCGGCAGAAACCAACCAATCAGAATAGGAGCGACAGTGAACCATTATAAGCTATGGAGAAGTATGGACCAATCAAATTCAAAGGTGGGACAGTTCAAAATACAGTAAAAAAGGCAGAAAAGAGCCGATCTCCATTGATTCCCCAAAAATTGACATGTCACCGAAACCAGCGCTGCAAACAAGTGCGGAAAGTGCATGGCAAAACCACATTTTCCATAGGAATCAAAAATGAACTGGGAAAGTTTTCTAGGCTTTTTGGACGCTGTTTTTGGCCGTGGAAAATGCTCCAAAACAGCACTGAAAACAGCGTCCAAAATCCATAGTGGGAATGTACCTTTAAGTTTTGGTAACTAATTATATATGTTTATAGGCTTGTACTTTTATACTGCACTAATTCTTTCATTTATCCTTTAAGTCGTTTGGCTTCGTTCGTGTTACTCTCTTACCCACTATGCTGGCCCTTGAAGAGCAGGACTTAATACTGTTTAACGGTTTTATCCAGACTTTACTGAACATATTATTTACAGAAATGTTAAGGCTTTTCTTTGAAATACTGCAATGACTGTTTAATGGGTGCAGCACCACCTGGAATTTGATTTATTTATAACTGGTCAAGGTGTTATTTAAAACTCTGGGCCCCAATGCAAAATCTATAAATAGGTCCCCACCCAGATATGCCTTAGAATTTACAGGTCCCCTTATGTGGCAGAGGGGCCTTTGGACCCCTGAGACCTCAAGTACTGGTAATGACTGCTACCCCCTGGAGCTTTGCCCCTAGGTCCCTGTTCTTTTACTTGTCAGGTAAACATCATATGATTTTTATTTGACTTAACCACCCAATTTTGGTTTAGTAGTGAAGAATATGAGAAAATTAGTGAGTTCAATTAGGAACTGTATTACATTTTAAATGTTCATTGTTACTATTTCTGTGCGTAGAGAAATTGTAAGACAATCAACTCAATATTTTTTTGTAATGTGTGCATATTTCAGTGTAATTATGATTTGGCCATGTTTTCAGTGTAGTTTTGGGGTATTGAAAAATGTAGGTTTTCATTCTTATTGAGACATAACACCATCATAGATGAAATTATTTTCAGCAGTAATTAGCTGCATCTAATTTATATTTATTACTGGAAATGATGGCAAATTAATTTTTAATTAGTTAATATGTGGTTTGCACGATTCAGTCAGTGTAATTTGCAGGGGGTATTGAGTGTATTACATTAGCAGGGAAAGTGATTTTTTTTACTTGGATGTCATCATGTACTGATTGTGACTCAACAAATAATCTGGAATTAGTAGCATTTTGACAGTATAAAAAATGTAAAATTTTTTCCTTTCAAATGGCAAAAGTTTCTGTTTACATTTAAAATAATTAAAGGTAAATTATTTACTATATATGTCATAGGACAGTTGCATGTTATTTAAAATAATGATGTTTATTCAGATTTCTTTCTTTATGACAATTACTCACAATGGTTTTATTAACCACACTGCTCCCCTTATACACACATACCCCTTGCTTCATAGTATCATCTATAGCATTGCCTACTTGCAATAGTAAAAGATGTCAGCTGTTTTTCCTTGCCATATATTGCACAATATATATCTACGGGTTGATACTAACCATATGGAATTGTTGATACTAACCTACGGAATCATATGGTGGTTCCATAGACTTCTGTGTCCACTGTAGTGGGGTTCTGTGTAATTTGGATCAGTATGTGTTCTTACTATATTTCTATTTTTTTTTTCATTGCCACTTTTATACTCTTCCTAGAAGCATTACTTTCCAGTGAGAAAATGGGGCCACCAAAGATGCACCACATGGTAACAGACTGACATTGCCACGTGCACAAAGTCCCTTATGAAGGTCTTTTTAATGAACATATGAGGCTTTATATGTCATATACTGTAGGCAGCCTGGTTAATAACATTAAATATTAAAGGGGGTTTGCCACGATGTAAGGTTGATGTGGAATCCTCCAAAATGGGTATTTAATCACTTTTCTAAATATATGTGATTACAAAAAGTGAAGCCTTGCTCAGTCCCCCTTAGTTTCCTAAAAGTTTACAGTAGACACGACCAGGAGCTGCCGCGCTTGCGTGTTTGCACTTGTTATCTGATGACAGGGAACATGAAGGAGCTTTCAAGGGGCTGGGGAGAAAGTGCAGTGTATGAGTATGTCTGCTGTATAGAGAATCCACTGTTGTAATGTTATTATTTGAGTAAACTTTAGAGACGCTCCCTGCTTCCTCGCTCTCTGCTCACCCCCTTCCTCTAACCCCTGCAGCCGTTGATGACTAAGCATGCTTTGTTTATATTCTCCCCTGAGCAGATAAGAGGTAAGGAACTCACTTCGTGGCAAAACCCCTTTAAAAAAAGGTCATGAAGTGATTAAAATTAACAGGAATGGGCAGCTTTGAAGTTTTTCTGGTAGTCATAACAGGGCTGTGGAGTCGGAGTCGTCATAAAATGGACTGACTCCGACTCCCAAAATATATAATAAGTTGGTCCAGTTTGTTTGATTTCAGTGCAAAGAGCAAGAGGAATTGGGTTCGGCCAGTGCTACTGCTCCCATATCTTCAGCCTCATCACATGAGGAGTATAATTGATTACATGGAGCAGGCAAAGTTCTGCCCCAGGGGAAAAGATTCTGCTCCCAGGGCCCCAAACAAGATTCAGCAAAAATTTCACCTGTTTCAAAGAAGTAGAAGAGTTCAACCATTCATGAAAACTGACTGTAGCTGAGGCAATTCTTTTATACCCTGACATGTTAGAAAATGTTCCGATTGGTCACCGCTTTGCCCCAACCCAAGTTAGTGTAAGAGAGGCCGTTCTCTAGCCCGGAAATAATGAGATCAGATGTGAGGTCATGTATGCAGGGTCTGATGAAGGCAATACTATTTCTTAGAACAAATTCAGAGACTTCACAAATGTTCCTGCAGTGTTTTGCATATTTACAATTTTTTTGTGTCCTAAAGTCATGTCCAATAAATATATTTTACACTGACAAGCAAAAGGGTAACATTTTTTTGAACTTGTGACTTTCAGGCTCCATATCTCACCCTCCACTACAGCTTTGTACATGAGGCTACTGTAATTTTATATACAGTCATCTTACCTATCTTATACATAAATTTGACTTGCAAGTATTTAGCATCTGCTTTGTTACAGTTTTGCTCCTAAAAATCAAGTTTAATTTTTATTATTTTGTTAGTATTTGGGAAATCACCTTTGTTTCAATACTGCCTGAATCCTTCTGGGGTCTGGGTCAGATTCAAGCATGTCTGACCAAAATCTGATTCCCAGTCCTTCTACACATTCCCAATGTTGGTGCAGACTATTGGATACAAATTCCAGCTTTTTCTTCAACCTCTACCCACAAAGTTTCAAACGAACAAAACCTTGTTACCTTTTGCTTGTCAAGTTGTCTGTTCTACCTAAATGCTCTTGATTATTGATCATAATGTATAAACACCTATGGGAAAACCAATTTTACTAACAGTAAAGTATCATTAAACATGCGCCGTGTATGAGGGGAGTCCGATCGAGTTGTGGAAATTGGGGGTTGAAGTCGGGCTTCGGCTTGCCGACTCCACAGGCCCTATCCATAACAACTCTCTTCTGTTTGGGTTATTGACTCCATTTGCAATGTGTTTTGAGCCAAAAATCCATAATAATAAAGGTGAGAGAAACAGAATATACAGTGAATATTCTCTCAACACAGAACATATGACATCTATGCATGCTTCACTCGGTTTTTAAGCAAATTACATTTTTCATACCTTTTCTTTTTTTACAGTTGCACTAGATGTTTAGCAGTAAGATTATGACTGTTTTTCAGATCTTTAAAATTATAACTATTTTAAGCTTTAAAATCAAGTGATGCTCTGTTAACTACACGACAGTGATTCACTAGATTAGACACAAGTTGCGGTCATACAAAACTATACCGAATCCCAAACACTGGATTTGTAGAAGTACTGGAAGATGTTCCCTGTATATATATATATAAATGTCTGTCTGGAGTCAAAGTTTTTTTCTTTTTATTCAACATTTTGTTTAGGCAAAAAAAGCAGCATTATTTATTTGGAGACAGAAAATTGTCTGTGTTAACTTCATTTAGTTTTTAGACTATTGCTTTACGCCTGAAACGCATCTAGTGTGAAATTCTAGAACTTGCACTTTAAAAGGGTTGGCATTGTACTCAATTCTGCTTAGAAATATTTGAAGCTATTTTCAAATTGCTATTGAGCTGTTAGCAGAGGACTTTGGAACGTATTTCATAAACAGGTTACAAATGTATATGCTAGTAAGAATTATAATATTATTACACTGTGTGCGCCAATGTCAGATTCATCAAAACATTTCACATCACAGTATTTTCTTTTCTTGGAGGCTCCTGGCTTCAATAATAAAGCTTTAGGGACATAAGAGTCTCAGGTTTCTCTCTACTGAAACCTGTTGATTATGCTTGGTGGAGACCGAAAGGGAGATTTATCAAAACTAGTGCACGGGAAAGGGCAAGATGTTACAACGACCAATCAGATTTCAGCTATAATGTGTCAGAGGCCTTTTTGAAAATTGAAATAGAAAGGAAAAAAGTCCATGTGTGCAGATGTCCTAACTTGTCTATTTTTACTAATAGAATTTTGTATTCTTTGTTACGTTACCAGCACAGTGTGTTGTTATATTTGCATGCTGTAACCATGTCCATGTTTAGGGGTTGACTATGAATCCAGAATATGCAGTAATAGCTGTTACTAAATAGGACAAATTATATATTCTGCGCTGGTATACAGATAGAGGGAAAAACGAAGGTGTACAATAATGTCACATAGTAGGCTATTTTCACACTGCATTTTGCAGTGTCCATCAAAGGCAAATCTTTGAAGAATTTCATGTTCTATAGGTTTGATCGATGTCACTGTATAGGCATTCAGTGGCATCCATAGCACATAGGCTTACATCATAAACAAAATGTATATTATGTCTTATACAGTTTTTATTGGATGCCTCTGTGTGTACTAGCACAGCCTGCTGGAAACACATTGAGTATAAAACTGAACTTGATGGAATCACATTGACCCCTTATGAGCCCCTTTGTGTGTATGGCCTAGTAATTTATATGCTATATGAGCTTTCCTAGCACACATATATTCACAGTATGAAAGTAGCCTAACTTAGTGATATCTCAAACATTAAACCATATAGAGAGTTAGCTTGCTGCCTATGGTCTGCTCTCTGGTATGGCTGATTTAGTCTTAAGAATAATTGGCCTCATTTATGAAACTGTCTAAGCGTTTTCACTCTGTGTTAACTACGTTCTTAGATCCTCTCGGGGACCGACAGGACGACCCAAGATGGATTCTAAACAATTAGCAGTGAGTTTATCACTGCGGCTATGAGAAGACGCAGCGCGCCCACTATGAGAGATCATGAGGTGCAAATCTTTAAAAGAAGGAGCCGACAGGCAGGAGGGGAACATGCAGTGGGGATCTCTCATGTGAACGCCGCTGAGTCTTCCTCATAGCCCGCAGTGATAATCTCACTGCTAATTGTTTAGAACTATCTCTGGGTCCGTCCTGTCGGTCCCAGAGACGGATCTAAAAAGCGTAGTTAACACGGAGTGAAAACGCTGTGTGAACAAGCCCTAAGATAATTTTTGTTGCCCTTCGCTTTCATTTTTTATGGAGCTCTTTTATTTCTTATAGAGCTCTGGAGAAAGGAAAGCTGAGCTGTGATTGGTTGGTATGGGCAATAAACACAGTGCGACTGTTGGACAGTTCTCATAAATGAGGCCTAACGTGTGTTAAAATCCACCCATGTTACTAAACCCAGGGACATGGCTGTGCCCAAAAGTACTTAACATAAATGAACAATCTTCTCTGCTTCTCTTTATAGTAAATAATGCAAATTTTTATAATATTATATATATAATTATAATAAATATATATATGTTAATATATATGTGTGTGTGTGAATATATATATATATATATATTATATATATATATATATATTTATATATAAAATATAAATATAATACACACACATCATTTTTTTGGATATATCAGGAAAAGTAGTTGTCTGGAGTTTCATTAGAAATGTAAATATTTCTCTTTACTGTATAGAAAATAAATATAACTGGCAGGGCTGCTATCGTTATAGCAATCAATTTAAAGATGTTTATAGTATGACTGTTCAAAACTACTACATATTCAGAATGTATATTCCTTATTATTTGCATGACTTATAACTTTTGATTATTTTGATTCTGTCACAGCGTCCGCCTAATGTGTCCAGTTCTAGTGAGAAGACCCGTTTCTAGTGTGCTAATTCTTATTGGCTGGCCTTCATAATAGCAGGAATCATTCCTGTACAAGAGGATCGGGCATCCACCCACACATTAGGTTGATGTTGTGAGAGGGTATCCAAAGAACCCCAGGTAGTACCATAACAAGTATGTAACAGCAGCATATACACACATAGATATATGCACAGGAAGAATTTTGTTTTAAAGGACTCCAACTGAAAATTTTTATGTCAGAACAATCTCTTTATGGCTGATCTGAGTTAAAGATTATTGTAGCTACAGCATTGAAGCCCTCAAACATTAATGGAACCCTCTCTATCTATTGTGGGTTATTTGAGTAAGAAGACTACTTTGATATTAGTGCTATTAATCATTGTGTTGTGTTTCTAAAAAGCATTTTTGTGATAGGGATAAAGTGAAACATTTAGAAACATTAAAGGGGTTTTCTGTTCATACAAGCTTCTCTAGGTTACCGACAATGGCCAATGTGATAACACCACTCCCTGCTGTTTTTTATCAGCAGTACAGGAGGTTGTTTGATTCTTAGATTATGTTCACACTGTGTATTGCAGCGCGTTTACTATGCACTGCAATACGCCGGGTGTTTTGGAACGACGCGCTGATCAGCGCATCTTTCCAAAGCACGGAGGGGCCAGCAGCCCGCCGGCCCATTGACATGCATTGTCAGCGGCGCATAATCGCTGCGAACAATTGACATGTCAATTCTCCCCCCGCGCATACAATACGATCGTATTGTACACGCAGGGGGACGACGCGTAACCTGTAGCTCTCTATGAGAGCTATGGATTACCGTATTTGCGCCGTGCATTTTGTTTTTGCATATAACGCGCAATACATGGCAAAATGCGTGCCAAAATAAGCTGTGCGAACATACCCTTACTGACAAACTTTAACCCTTTAGAGTTTGTACCCCTGCTTTTAACCTTTTAATTCCCAATACCCCCTCTGCAAGTCAGCTAAAATTTAGCAAAAAAATTTTTCCCGGTCATTGCTTTTAAAACCCCAAACTAACCGGGAAGGAAAGATGGCTGTTAAAACGGTTTGTGAAATACCACTTTAAAGGAGTTCTTCAGCCATAAGTAGAAAGACCAAAGTATATTTTGGAGCTAAACATTACTGTTGAAGAATGTTTATTTAGCTGCCAAAAACCCGCAATACTTAAACAATATTTATGTTTGCATTTATGTCTTTATAAAATTTGATAGTAACAAAAAATACGAAACCCTGGTTGTATGTTCAGTATGGATAATACCAGCATCTTTGTGAATGAGAGCTTCAAGACTGTGTTAGTAAAAAGCAATGTTAAGCCGTGGTATCATGCTGGTAACTCGTGAGGTACACCAGCATGAGTCAAAGATGTACAAGCGAAAGAAACGGGAACTGAAAGTCAAAAAATCTAATTTTAAAGAAATTTCATTGTCCCCACTTTTTTTTCAGAGCATTATACCCTTTTATTTTGAAATAAAAAATGCATTTTTTAGTTTAAACTTGGGAAAAGATGCCCTTTTGATATTTTACTCCAGATAGCAATGTTTCTTTCTCAAAAAAATTATTATCTGAATTCTCCCAGTATTGTTATATGCAGCTCCATAGCCATTATCTCTAAAACACAGTCCTTGTTTTTTTTGTTTTGTTTTTTTGGGGGAATGGTAGGGGGTGGGCGGAATATGCTGCCTACCAAAATACAATGTAAATGTAAAATGGTGGAATGACCCTAAGCAAACAGTCTGACATGATGCTTTGTTTACTTTGGCAAATTTTAGTTGTTCCATTTTTTTTTTCATAATTTGCATTATTGATGCAGAAATGCATCAATTATTACATCGCCTTTCATCAAAATAGCGGCAGCTACTTTGAGTCTTAGATTAAAACAATACGTTTTCTTTTTATAAAAACAATAGAAGTAGCTCACCTATTGCACGGGCTAGATTAGTATCCACGCTGTGAATCCGTGTTGTGTTCCTTCCGACCCGATTCCCGCCGGCCAAGCGGTACGAATGCAAAGACAATCCCGGATTCCCTGTTGTTGCCCCAAAGGGGCCTGCACCGAAGAAACCCCAATACCGGAAAAACCGGGGGAAAATACAATTATTGCGGAAAAACCAGCACCCACAAACAAAGTCACAATGCCTGTACTTGACGACGTGTTTCGAGCGAATCGCTCTTTTTCACTTTGTGCTTTGTTGGGGCCTGCTGGTTTTATCCGAAATAAATTGATTTTCCACCGTTCCCGGTATTGGAGTTTCTTGCGGTGCAGGCCTCGGTGTGGGCTAGCAACAGGATATCCGGCATTGTCTTTGTTTTCTTTTTATAATCAGGTGAAATTACAACAGAATGGTTGTCAGAAAGTTAGATGAAGACTAAAAAATTAATATGATTGCTTGCCATGGGCAGATCTAGTCCTGCATGTCATGCAAAAAAAGTTGTGTGCATGATAACCTTCACTTTAGCTAATGCTTTGCACATCAAAATGTCAATGTTGTCAGTTTAGTCAATCTGTTTTTCTAGCATTGTATGTAACTAAGTCTAGGGCACATGCATAGGATTATAGAATCTTATGTTCACGTGACAGAATTCAGATTCTACATTAAAATCCTTGTTTCATTTAAATGGGCACTGGAGTTCAAATTGTCAACTGCTGCACAGATTTTTTTCACACTACAGATTTCAATCCGTGATGCAGAAAAAAAGTAAAAGACATGTTTATTCTTTCAAATGAAACCTGCTTAGATTTGCTTTGAGTAGGAACAACGTCAAAATCAGAGCCTCTGTAAAGTGGAAATCCTTGGCAGAAATCCGCGATATCGTCTTGGAAATCTGGAGGGGATTGCATGTCGGATTTTTTGTTGTGAACATACTCTCAGGGTTTGTCCCTACGGCAAGGGTTATTTGTCGGTTTTTCAGCACCGCCTGAAAACCGACATGCAATGCTCCCCCATAGGCAGTGGTCCGAAAAACTTAGAACATATTCATTCTTCCGCGCGGTTTGCACCCCTACAGTTTACCACCCTTAAAGGGCATGTGTCATCAAAAAATTACTTATTGTTTAACTCACATTTTTATGTTAAACACATTTTTTAGGAATTTTTGGTTATTTTTTTTTAACCCCTTAAGGACCCAGCCTGTTTTGACCTTCCTTACACAGCCCTATATTAGAAATCTGACATGTGTCAATTTATGTGAGAATAACTTTTTTACACTTTTACATATTCATGGGAATCAGAGATTGTTTTCTCGTGACACATTTTGCTTTAAGTTTTGTAAGAAAATTTTTATCCATACAATCCTTGTTTGTTTTTGAAAAATATCAAAAAATTTTATGAAAATTTGGAAAAAAATTTGTGATTTTGAAAGTTGCAAAATTTCTGTGTGCAAGACAGATTATTCACCAAAAATAGTTTATAACTAGCTTTTACCATATGTCCACTATGGTTGGAATTTTTTTTAAAGGGTTTTTTTTTTTTTTTTTTACGCATTAAAGGGCTTAAAAATTTAGTAGAAATTTCTACATTTTCAAAAAATTTGCAATTACATTTTTTTGGACCACTCCAGTTCTGACAGGTTTGGGGGCCTGCATTTTTTTTACCCCAAAGTACGCCATGTGAAAAACCCCTAGACCCTTAAGTTTTTACAACAATTTGGGAAAGTTTGTTAACCCTTCAATATTTCCAGAAATTAAAGAAAGGGAGGTAAAATTTCAGAATTCACTTTTTTTGCAGATTTTCAATTTTTTCCTTTATTCCGGAATACGGTAAATGTGATAGGTAAACAAGTTAATAAAAATTCCCCCGGGTTTGGGTTTTTTTGGATATCCCTATGGGGCCCCCTAGTGCATTTTTTGGGCCCCCCCCCAAAACCCCCAGAATGGGAGGGCACCTCTATACTCTGGGGTCTCTTTTCAATCGATTTTATTTAGGCGCCATTTCAGGTTTGGGGAACCCAAAGGGTGCAAAAACTTAAAAAACCCCCTAAATGACAGCTAGGGGAAACACACCCTTTAATGAATTACCCGGGGGGTGCATGAGTATATGCCCCCACAGGTGATTCACAAATTTTTTTTAGAAAAGGCTTAAAAATTTTCAAAAATTTTATATTTAAGGAACCTGGAAAAAAAAAACCCCAAAAAATTTTTGTTAAGCAATGTTTTCCCAAAGTTGGCAACCCCTACATGTGGGTGTAAATGCTTTTTTCATGGCGGGGTAAAAGGGGGGGGAGCGCTTTTGGCTTTTAGAACGCAGATTTTGGGGGGGGGCCCATGTCACATTTGCAAACCCCCCAAAGTAGCAGAACAGGCGAAACCTTCCCAGAAGTCCCCCTTTTTGGATTCAACCCCCATCGGGATCTAATCTAGGGGTTTTACTGTGCTTTTTGGATGCCAGGTTTTTCCTAGTTTTTTTTTAGTTTGGGCAATAAAAAAGGGGGGGGGGAAACGCATTTCGGTCATTTTTTTTTGAGTTTAAATTTTACGCATTCCCCATGCGTGTAATGATGGATAACTTTATAGGGGGGGGTGGGGACAATTACAATGATATAGTTTTATATGTTTTTTTTGTTTATTATTTTACACGTAAAATATGTCTTTAAAAAATTGCGTTTTTTTGTTCTTTTCGACAGCCATAACTTTTTTTTTTTTTGCTGTTTGCAGAGCTGTGTTGGGGGTTGTTTTTTGCGGGATGAGTTTAAGTTTTTTTTGGGGTACCTTTAGGGGGTGCATATGAGCTAGTTCCTTTTTTTTAAAGGGTTTTTGTGAGATGTTTAAACAAAATACAGCAATCTTGGTAGTTTTTTTTTTTTTTTTTTTTTTATAGGGGGCACTGTACGGTTATATGACCATGGTAGCTTTTCTCACGGTAAAAAGATTACCCGATACCCAATTTGAAAATTTTTTTTTTATGTTTTTTTCTGCTTTTTTTCAATAAAAACCTTTTTTAACCCGGGAAAAAACGTTTTTTTTCATCCCTAGTTGGAGCCTAACTTTTAAATTGTTCTGTGCTTGGAGCTGTGTAGGGTTTGTTTTTTGCGAGATGGTTATCATTTTATTGTATCATTTTTAGGGGGCAAGGCTTTTTGGCTTTTAAATCCATTTTTTTGGAAGGCCCGGGTGAAGAAAATTTGCAATCCTAGTAGGTTTTTTATTTTTTTTTTTAACGGGTACCGGGGGGTTCGTGAAAAGTTAGCTTTACTCTTTTTGGGGCGCTAGATTATGGGTACCCTATTTATATAGTTTTTTTATGTTGAAGCACTTTAAAAAAAAAAAAAAAAAGGTGTTTTTAGTGTGTAAAAAAAAATATTTAGATCGTATCTTTGAGAGTATAATTTTTTTTTTTGTATACAGAGCTGTATAAGGGTTTTTTTTTTTGCGGGATGACGACGTTTTAAATTGGGAAACTTTGGGTTTTAGGAGTTTTTTTATCACTTTTTATTTATTTTATGTGCTGCGAGATGAACAAAATCTTTAATTCTGTGATTTTTTTTTTTTTTTTTTTTTTTACGGCGTTCACCGTACGGGTTAATTAAATGACAGATTTATGGGGAGGTCGTTCGCACGCGGCGTACCAAAAAGGGTACTTTTTTTATTTTTATCTTTTTTGGGGTGTTCCGTTGTAAAGGGGGAAAAGGGCGGGGGTAAAGTATTTTTTTTTTATTTTTCGTGTTTGTGTTTTTCTTGTTTTTCACTTTTTTTTAAAATTTCTTTCACTTTTTTTACATTTTTATTTTACTTTTCCCCCCTAGGGGGTTTGAAAGAGAGTCTTAGATCTTATTAATAGGAAACAGTCATGCTTGTTGTATTTGGGGTTCCCTTTAAATGTCAGTCACGAGGGGGGGGGGGGGGGGGGGGGCCCCGGGGCCCGGCCGGGCTCGGGCCCTCCAAAAAACCCGGGAAGGGGATTCTTGCCCCTTTCCTGCTGCTGTCAGAGGGGAGGGTGCGGGTCGCCCGTTCCATGCGCTGTGCCCCCGACAGAGCGCAGAAGGGGGCGATCTCCTCCTGGTTCTCTTGTTTTGCGACCCCGTTCTTTTGCGATAATTAAGGGGTTACCGCCCCCCCCCCCCCGGAGCGATCCGGGGTCGGGGCCGCGCTGCGGGATGTCGTGTTTAAAAAAACTGAAACCCCGCGCGACGGCCAACTTGCTTTAGAGTTTGCCGACCTAGGAGTATCCATACGTCCCGGTGCGTGAACCCCCAAACGACCTGGATGTTTTGGTAGTCCTAAGGCCCTTAAGGGGTTAAAATTTGCCTATACTTCAGCTTTTTTTTGTAATTTTTAAGTCCTGCAGTTTTTCACTTTTACCACTAAGCCTAAAAATCGTCTGAAACCTTCCTGTTCTGTTTAGAGAGTTTTCGGTGTATTCATTTTCATAAAAGAGGGTCAACTGAAAGGGAAAAACCCCTTGTGTACAGAAAACCGAATCCACCCGTCACAAGAGGAATGTCACAGCTCCCCCTCTCCCTCCCCTTTACAGTGAAAACTCTCCTATACAAGTCTATGGACAGAAAAATTTTAAGGAGCCCTTTTGCTGAAGCTGCGTAAAGTGTCCCCCTTTCCCGCTGTTAAAACAGTGCAACAGAAAGTTTCCCAAATCATAATAGGGCCGAAAAAGAAATCTACAATCGGGGAAAAAAAAACGACTGAGAGGAAAAGAAATGGTCAGGGGGGTTGATTTAATAAGTAAAAAAAAAAAAAAAAATTGGCGACATATTCCCTTTAAGTTTTACAGAACGTATTCAGCACCTATACACCACATTCTCACATACAGTGTATTAGCTATTCTACCCTAGAATAGTTTGTGTGGAGCTACAGGAAATTGATATGCTTGTTGTGTCATATGGCCTACAGCTCTACATTGGAACAATTTTATTATAACAAGTAACATTGTTAACATTTCCTTAACTAACCTTTTACCAAAAACACATAAGCAGAAGAATAATCGATAATAAAGCACTGAAAGCAGTCCAAAGTTCCCATTGATTGTCTTCCTAGCTCTGTTAAAATATAGACACCATTTAAATTGCATGTACTCTCTTAGTAGTGTGAATAGAGGGATTGTGATGATGCCCTATTGCCCAGGGTACCTTTATTCTGCTGACAGTGCCAGGTTGACACCTGTTTGGAATTTCAATTCCCCGCCCTGTGCAATACTAGTAATTGCTTCTGCTCATAAAATGAGTAATTCTTGTAAAAGATAGAACTTGGGGAATCTGAAAATGAAATGTAGTATTTTTTTAATTGTTCCCTTATGCTGAATGAATAATTGTAGAGAAATGAATGAGTAATGACCCAAAAGATAATTAATTACAGTTGACCTTACTTACCAAGAAGAATTATAACAGAAATAGGTTTGTCAAGATGAATCCTATATTAATACATAGATTAGCAGTCTCATACAATATTGCTATCTAGTTTACTAGTGTTTTAGAATGTAATAAAAAACAGTTTAGTGAATAGCCACTGATGAGTCTGCTGCTGCTACTGACACTTATTAGTAATTCTGAAGAACTGATGTGTTTTCTAAAAGGATTCTGAAATCAAAGGTTTTTTATTCAGTCCTAGCAATGTGCCCCGAGTAGCACGGAATGGTTTTGCATGACAGTACACATGTAAATGTCATTGCATATGTCATTTACGATATATAGGCCTAGCATGCAACATACACAATGATCACGCTGAAGAAAAGTGCACTCTTAACACGAAATATGCTTCTGATAACAGCAAGCCATCGTCCCACAGATAAATAATGACATGATCAGTGCACAAAACTGCTATGAAACATGCAATTTTTCAAGCTACAATATCTACGGGACAAGTGGTCTAGATTGCTGGAATAGGGGATGTTCATTATCACTGTGCAGGAGAGCCTGATATACTGTATAATCCAGCACCAAGAGGAGTCCTCTTTCAAAGCATTGAAATCTAGTAACGGCAACAAATTTACCTACAGACAGAAGATGCATGGAAGCAATAAATGAATTATACAAGTCTAACACACGCAATCTGATTATTCTGACCAAAGTGTTAATTGGATCCTAACTGCCAGATCTGATATCTGTAGTCTTGCATAAAAAAAAACCTTTAAAAAGGATGAACTGTAATTCGTGGTGCTTAAGCATTGAATTTACCGCATGTCATGCTATGAAGAGCCTGACCTAATGGACTTTACATTACCTGTAATACTAGAATCCTTTCAATGAAGCCAGTTGTTAAAAAGTAATAGTGAAAATGTATTGTGGTTCCGTGGGATGAGCAAAACGACTTCTTAGAGGTG
Organism: Phyllomedusa bahiana; assembly: GCA_025379985.1. NCBI lineage: Eukaryota > Metazoa > Chordata > Amphibia > Anura > Hylidae > Phyllomedusa > Phyllomedusa bahiana. Next base: position 59,836 of record JAODAL010003080.1, read on the forward strand.
ACTAAGTGATCAGCAATATAAGATGGATTATGGAGAAATCAAACAATACAAAAGATAAAAATATGACCCCAATAGCAGACAGAGCAGGTAAAAAAACTAATCATACTTCAAGTTGTAGCCTGTTTTTTTTATCCAAGAAGCTACACTTACATGGCTATACAATGCTTTTTAGGAGTCCTCCACAAAATATGCATTTAACATGAAAATTATTCCTACAGGTTGGCTACAAACAGGGCTGGCTGTGGAGTCGGTAAGCCAAAGCTCCGACCCCCTCAATTTCCCTAAATTCCGACTCCTAAGTCCCTCATACATGGCGGATGTTAAAGTGATAAGTTTACTGTAGTAAAATGGTAACATCAGGCTTTTTATCACCTTATAATACAATAATCAAGCTATTTAGGTAGGACATACACTGACAAGCAAAATGGTAACAATATATATAAGATAGGTAAGATGTTTAACTGTAAAATGATGGTAGTCTCACATTCAAAGCTGTAGTGGATAGTGAAATATAGAGCCTGAAAGTCATAAGGTCAAAACATTGTTACCCTTTTGCTTGTAGGTGTAAATTATATTTATTGGAGGCAGCTTTAGAACACAAAAACATTACTAAATTGTAAATCTGCAAAACGCTGCAGTAAGTGGGAAAAAAACAGTTTTCAACAAAAACGTCCTGAATAACATTTGTGGAGTCTATGAATTTTTTCTGAGAAATAGTATTGCCTCCATCAGATCCTCCTTCATAGATGATCTCAAATATTTCCAGGCTAGAGAACAGCCGCTCTACACTAACTTGGTTTGGTGGCAAAGCAGTGACCACATGGGCAACATCTCTAACAATGTCAAGGTATAAAGGAATTGCCTCAGGCACAGTCAGGTCTGATGAATGGTTAAACTCTACTACTTCTTTGAAAGCAAGTGAAAAATTTTGCTGAAATATCTTTGCTATGGGAGCGGAATATTTTCCCCTGCGGTAATGCTTTGCCCTCTCCATATCATCTAAATACTTTTCAAAATTAAACTCCTCATCTGATGAGGGTTAAGATATGGTAGCAATAGAACAGGCAAGACCCAATTCTTCTTGCTCTTGGCTCTGCATTGAACTAACTGTACCAATTTATTGTATATTTTGGGAGTCAGAGTCGGTCCATTTTATAATGACTCCGACTCTTTTATTTTTAAAAGACCATGGTGAAATAGCTTTTTTTTTCCCTCAAACCTTACCCTCCTCTCCACCCCACTCTTCAGAAAAAAAAGTAGTAACTTCATAGAATTAGGCTATGGTAAATATAGGGTATGCCATCAATATGTGATAGGTACCTGTCTTGGGATCAGGCCTATTAAAGTCTCCATTCAGAAAAGAGATTTGGTCGCATTTGCACACTACTCCCTATGGTGTGCTATGTGAGTTCCGAATACAGCTGAACACACCATTTGACTGGCCTCAGAACTCCCATAGAACAGAATGAAAAGTATGGCGCAAGTACGACTGACTCTTTGCTCTCAATTGAAGAGTCAACTGAACCCACACCTATCGCACATTGACGGTATATCCTATTGATTATTCAACCAATGTGTGAGATGAGAATATCCCTTTCAATTGAAAAACTACAATACAGAAGTGACCTTTTCAAGAAGGTTTTTCCAATGTGAATGTGTCTGCTAGGGGGTTGAGTAAGTATCAGTCATGATGAGGATGTTGGTCTGAATTATACAGGTATAGCTGGATTTCCCGCTTTGAACAACTGGGATATTACAATGTGATATCTTAGGCTAATACATATCTAAAGATAAATATATTGTAACAACTTGCAGGGTATGTCTCAAGTTTTGTCAAGTAAACAAGCCCAATCATTTTTATTTGTGGGTCTCTGCCCTTTGAAGCCTTAGTGAATCTGGGCATGGACAGATACTGGTGTTGTCCATTGTCTTATATAATCCATACAGTCATAAGAAAGTACACCCTCTTTTAATTATATGGTTTAACATATCGGGACATAAGAAAAAAAAATCTGGTCCATAGATGGTCATATATATATATATATATAGAGAGAGAGAGAGATGGTCTGGTAAATACAATACAATCTGAGATAAACACAACACACAACAGATACTGCTCTGTCATTTATTTTTTATTTCATTTAGCAAAAATTAAGCCAAAATGGAAAAGCCATGTGTGAAAAATGAAGCACACCCATGAATCACAAGCTTGTTTTAGCATCTTTAGCAGCAGTATTTTGAAGTAATCTTTTTCTGTGTGAATTTATCTTTCACATTGTTCTAGACAAATATTGGCCCCCTTTTTTTTTATGTTACTCTAGCTCATTGGGCATTCGTGTATGTACAGCTACATAGTTACATAGTTTGTAAGGCCGAAAAAGACAGACGCCCATCAAGTTCAGCCGATTGTGCTACATTGTTTACCCAGAGGAAGGCAACCCTCCCCCCCATGAGGTAGAAGCAATTGTCCTAATTTTTGGAAAAAATAGCTTCCCGACTCCAATCTGGAAATTGGAATAATGCCTGGATCAACGACCCTTCTCCAGAATCCTAGTCACTATAACTTGTTATACTATTACATTCTAGAAATGCATCAAGACTCTTAGGCCATGTTCACACGGCTTATTTGGGCGCGGATTGGAGCCGTATTGCGCGCCGGATTTGCACTGCAGTACGGCTCCAATCCGTCCCTGTCATTACGGTAATCCACAGTCCTCATAGAGAACTGTGGATTCCGTCGCTCCTCCCCACTCGGCGAATCCGCCGCGGGGGGAGAAAGTTACTTGCACATTATTTACGGCGCATACGCGCTGTATATAATGCATTGTCTATGGGGCCGCTCCGCCCCCGCCCCTTATTCAAGCCGTAACTGCGGCCTCTATCTTTTTTTGCAGAGGACTAAATGAAATCAAAGGGGCGCTCTGATTTGGTTGCAATGGGAAACAAAGTGAGTTTTAGACCTAGACACTTTTCATACATGTGGCCCTTAGTTTCCTGCGACAGCTCTTCAATTGGATGGAGTTTACTGGGTCTTTGCAACACTGTACTCTTTTTTTAGACCTTTCTCTTGTAAATTTGCTGGTGTGCTTGGCATCATTAACCTGTTTAATGAACCCATTATGGCCAAGCTTTTTTTGTTAGATAGATACCCAAGACACCTCTGGTATACTGGAGAGTTCTTGATCAACATAATAACTGCAAGGTGCTTAAGTCCTTTGGCTGCAAAGAAAAATCATCACCACTGTGCCTGACAGTAGAGTTCAGGTGTTTGTGGGAGTAAACTATGTTTGGTTTTTGCCAAATGAAGCACAGTGCACTACAGTCAAACATCTCCACTTTGTTCTCATCTGTCTAAAGGACCTGTTCAGATACAGGTTTGACGCCATGTTATTTTTAGAGAGAAGAGGCTCTCTCATACCAACCCTTCCAAACACGCCACTTTTGTTTAGTCTTTTTCTAATTGTCATGAACTTGAACATTTAACATTTTGAGCAATTGCACAGTCTGTAAGTTTGCTGGGACATTTAATCTTGGGACGATTGTAAGTTGTCTTCTATATTTTCCACTTGTGAACAATCTTTTTTCCTGAACAATGATTTCAATTTGTTTGAAAATGACTTAATAACCATTCCTAGATTGATACATGGGCAGCATTAATTGCTTCTCTAAGATTGTTTCTTTTGTCTTTCCTGCCTGACATTGTGTTAACAAATGCCTGAATGCTCCAGACCAACAAACTGCCCAAATGTCTGCTTTTACAGATGATCAATTATAGGGACAATCATCCCGATTTCTGGCAGGCTAGGGTAATTTTAGAGCGTGTAGGGTGAGTTTTGGTAGTGCACTGTTTGTCCTTGTCGGCCTTTTTTAAGATTTTAGTGATGCATTCAATAAAAGTTACTTTTTAGTTCTTTTTTCCCTATCTGGCGTAGGCATTTGATTAGCACCACCAGGTTGCTACTTACCCTCTGAATTCCTTTGGATGCTATGAGGATGTACTTAATTTTTCACACACTGCTTCTGCATTTAGGAGTACTTTTGGTTTATTAAATAATAACACAGTGGAATCTGTCAGGTGTTATTCATCAGATATTGTATTTACCTAGTTTTAAGACCTTCTAAAAAGCAGATTTTTTTCTTTTGTTTTTGTTCTTTTCCCTTATGTAAAATGACTTAAAAGAAAGTATATTTTATTTGTATGATAGTGCCATATAGCAAATACATTGGTGACAAAGTAACAATGCTTTGTAGTGCCCTAAGGCCATGTTCACACGGCTTAAAATGGGCCGTATTTCGGTCTGTAATTACACGCCGATGTGTGCAAATTACGGGCTGAAAACGGCCCATTCATTACGGTAATTCACAGTTCTCATAGAGAACTATGGATTACGTCTCCTCTCCCCGCCTGGCGAAGCCGCCGGGCGGGGAGATAATTGACATGTCACTTTCTAGCGGCGTGTACGCGCCGCTAGCAGTGATTGTCTATGGGCCGGCGAAGTGCCGGCACCCCGCTCACACCCCCGCTCCCGCCCCTGTCCACACGGCGTAACTGCGGGGCGAAATTACGCCCCGCATTTAAGCCGTGTGAACATAGCCTTACTCTGACATACGTTTAGATTATGGCTAAAACATGTGGTGAGGTCCTTGGGGCAATTGCTTTGTTGCACAAGCTATAGCTCATCCTTGCTTGCCATTGCAGGTCCTTTACTGCATAAATGTACATGTACATATTTGATGTGTACAAAATATGACTTCTATCTAGTGTGTTTATGTACATGCCTTTTGAGACAGAATAACAATGGGCAGGCAGGGATTCATTCACTTTTAGAATTGGTTATCTCCTCTGTGTTTACCTGAATATAGGATAATTCAGATGTTAACCCCAGAGAAGGTCATTTTAGTTATCTATGTAAGATACCCATAGCTTTTGGAGAATTAAATTATACATGTTTTTCTTCAGGTAAAGCCAGTGATACATTTGTTATGTTGAATCGAATGGCCTTTTGGTGGGACACTTTGCTTAGCTGCATGAAACACACTTTCAATGTTGGCTGAGCGCAATAGTTTCTGAGGTCTTGCTTCTCTTTTGTAGATTACCTACAGAGCTTTATTGTTCAAAAGTCACATGTTAAACTAATAATAATTACACGGTTTTGATAAAATTG